>SEYY01024456.1:0-10000 GCA_009176605.1 Armadillidium nasatum | reverse complement strand
GGAACAGAATACACCGAAGGAAGGCTGAATGGCCGAGTGTAAAGTCTGGGTCGCGTAAATGCGAACCAGTAAAAAAATAATTATTATTATTATTATAATTATTATTAAAAATGCTAGTAGCAATGGAGAAAGTATTTGATTCTGAGATTGAATTACTTTCGATATAGTGTGTAGCAGAGCTATGCTCTCTACCCATTTCGAGTTAAAGGGCGAGCGCAACTGAGCGACTCTAGATAAATGTAGTGCGAAAATTCGATCTTCGATAATTATCAGACCCTCAAAACGTGGGCGACCGACTTTAGCGCAACTTCGCGATTCGCGAATTTTTGTACGACTGCAGGAATTTTCCTGCAGTCTGCGCCACCCTGCATCATGCGGGATACGGTGTAGTGTTTAATAATAATAATAATAATAATATATATATATATATATATATATATATATATATATATATATATATATATATATATATATATATATATATATATATATATATATATATATATATATATATATATATATTCAAATTTAAATTTTTTTGCTACTATTTACTCATTTTACGTACTACTTTGAATGAAAATAAGTATTTCTGAGCGAAAATATTTGCTCCCAAAATTCGGTTCAGATTTGATGAGTTTGATTGGGGAAAGGAAATAAATATTCATTACAAGAGGCAGAAAAAAACACTCACTAAGCAATTATGAATAGATACATTATATAAGTAATAAAATTGGATTGTAATTTTATTTGTCGCAAATTATAAGTTTTGTGGCAAACTTACGTCATACAAACAAAGAAACGAATGGAAGAAACGAAACTATGATGATGGCAGGTGACGTCATCTAAAACTGATGATGATGATCGCAGTGAAGTCACCTAAAACTATAATGATGCAGTGACGTCATCTAAAACCATGTTGATGGCAGTAACGTCATCTAAACTTATGATAATGGTAGTGACGTCATATAAATCACAGTCCAAAAAAAGTAATGGTTTAAATCAATTGACTAATCTCTGTCTGAGGCTGTTTGAAATCACGTCTACGTCAAGGATTTAGTAAAGTACTATTAGCCAGAATTTTACTCGAATAACATTAGATTATATGTCTCAATATATTTATACTTTGTTACCAGCTAACACTCTTCAATATATTGAATCCACTACTCAGTTCAATAATGATGTTTTCAGAGAGAGAAACTACCAATGAGAAATTGAAGAAATATACGAAAGGGGCTTTACGACAGAGTAATGAGAGCATCACGAACTCTCATTGTGTGTGATTTACTTAATTGCCTTGAACTATTGATGGCCTGAAGGGTTATTTTGTCTGCCAGGAAAGACTGCAAAAGCCTTTAGTTGATTAAATAAGCTTTAAAAAAGGGAGACTTTACCGTGTATGAGCATGATAAAAATGGAAGTTATCTTCCAAATATTTGCTAAAAATTAATATTATAGGCTTTTTAACTATATTTTCATATAGGCAATACTAATATATTTTCATCTTTTTGAATTATTACACTACTATACCAAATATTTTCACATATTATATTGAAATACTATAAAAATTACATATCTGAAATGCAACGACTTTCTTGTGCTTCAAAATACGCATCATTGTTCCCTTTTTTGAAAACTGTATAAATTTTTGAACTTCCTTTAATGTACTACTAAATTATCTTATTTTGGCAGTAAAATGAAAGTTGTCTACAGTATTATCATCACTCACGGGTCGGGAGGTACGGGGGGCAGAGCCCCCCATAGAAATATGTTCGGTATAACACCAAATTTAAGTTTGTTACGTCATCAGTTATCGTACAAAACCATTTATTTTTTATTTTTTTTTTTAATTTATTTTCAAACATTTTACACTTTTCCTACCTGAAATTCGACAACGATTCTAAAAATATAATTCTTTTTTCGTACGTTAAGTAGCTTTTTAAATATGTTGCTGGTCAAATGAGGATATTGATCTTGAATATATATATATATATATATATATATATATATATATATATATATATATATATATATATATATATATATATATATATATATATATATATATATATATATTAGAGGTGGACCGGATAGTAATTTTTTACTATCCGCGGATGCGGATGCGGTTGCGGATATTCAATTGCGGATGCGGATGCGGATAGTTTAATTTTTTAAGAGTTTTTGCCATAGATTCTTGGAATTTTAAATATAATATCCAGAATCTATGTTACCAGGGTGTGGACGGGGACCCAACTCTTGAACACCCCACCAACCTCTTTCCCCAACCTCCACCCATTTGGAAAAAGGTATATATATATATATATATATATATATATATATATATATATATATATATATATATATATATATATATATATATATATATATATATATATTTAAATATAATATCCAGAATCTATGTTACCAGGGTGTGGAACGGGGACCCAACTCTTGAACACCCCACCAACCTCTTTCCCCAACCTCCACCCATTTGGAAAAAGGTATATATATATATATATATATATATATATATATATATATATATATATATATATATATATATATATATATATATATATATATATATATATATATATATATATAGCCAGTATATTCATTCAGTATTACCTTCACACTTCACAGTTTCACATATTCCATTTGAAGTTAATAATTGGTAAGTTATTTTTTAGAAATAAAAGCTTTTGGGCTCTTTCAGGTGAAAGTTTGGTTCGCTTTTCGTCGTAAATGAGGCCTGCTCCACTGAAAAGACGCTCACTAGCAACACTAGTTGAAGGACATGCTAAATAAGTCCTTGCCAGCTCAGCAAGAAAAGGGAAACTTTTGCAATTATCTCTCCACCAAACCAGTTGGTCTTTATCTGCCTCCAAACGTGGGAGTTTCAGATAATTTTCAATAATCGATATTGTATCCTTTGACACTTCTGACTGTGATTCTTCATCTCTGCTGGAAGCTAGAAGATCTTTCATTGATTTAGCAATGCTTAAGCTAACAGATTTTGTTTCTTTTGTATCTGAGAGCTTTTGCTTTTTCTTGAAAGGCGTTATTTTAGCTGTTTCTATCATCTCATCGCATAAGCATCCTAATTTGATTTTAACATTCTGAGAAACAAGTGGTTTAAAAAATTTTGTTTTGTACCTAGGATCTAAAAAGGTTGCAATTGTATAAGCATCATCATTTTCCAGGTTTTCAAATCTGTCGTTCATCTCCTTCATTAATGTTTCAGTCATCCTTGAAACTCCCTTAGACTTAATAACATTTGTTAACACAACTTTCAATGTTGAAACTAGTGGTATCACATCTGACAAACATGATTCTGATGAACTTATAGTCTTTGTTAATTCTTCAAAAGGCTTAAGGATATTAATACAATTATTTAAAATGTCATTTTCGTCAGCTGTTAGAGGCTTTATTTTTGTGCTGCTTGAAGCATAAAGGCAAATGGCCTCATTAATTTCGCTCATCCTCTCAAGCATATGCAAACTACTATTCCAGCGTGTTTGAATATCTTGCATGACAGAAAGTGGACGAACATTTAATCTTGTTTGTATTTTCTTCAGCTCATTTTGGGCTACAACGGAGTGATTGAAATGCGTAGCAATTAACCTACATTTGGTTATTAAATCGGATACACATTTTTGACTCATAATGGAATTTTTAACTACTATCTGAGTTTGGTGTGCAAAGCAATCTACATTTTTCACTCTTGCCAGAGAAAGTGCTTTTTTTATATTTGTGCCCGAATCCCTGACTACGCAGTGCACTTCATTTAATGAAATCTTCCATTTTGTCAGCATCTTTTCAAATACAGTTTCAAGATAGTCGCCTGTATGGCGCTCAGAAAGAGGTTCTGCATTCAATACAAAGTTTTGCCTTTGAAAGTTTTTATCGATTGCATGATACGTAATTTTTTACTATCCGCGCATGCGAATGCGGTTGCGGATATCCAATTGCGGATATCCGCGGATGCGGATATTGGAAAAATGATGCGGATATCCGCAGTTGCGGATGCGGATGCGGATATCCGGTCCACCTCTATATATATATATATATATATATATATATATATATATATATATATATATATATATATATATATATATATATATATATATATATATATATATATATATATATATATATATATATATATATATATATATATATATATATATATATATATATATATATATATATATATATATATATATATATATATATATATATATATATATATATATATATATATATATATATATATATATATATATATATATATATATATATATATATATATATATATATATATATATATATATACATGAACTCGCATACATATTCTCAGATACATATACAGTCACGTATACAGACACATACACACAAATACATATTATGTATATATATATAATTATACATTCACTCAATCATTCACGCAAACAAAACATATATCCAACCGCTCAGTATATTTTCAGGTTGCCAACCTTAGCCATTTTTCCTTAACAAACTTTTCTACGTTTTCACGATTCTTACCTTTCCTTTGGTATATCCCACCTTCATCATCTTCGCGTACTCTGGCCTCTTTAAGATCCCTATACCTTCACTTTTGACCTTTTCTCAATCTTTGTATTTTCACATATCCAGAACCTCAGTTGATTCATGAGCTACCTTTTTTAAGTTCGATCCTTCACTTTTCATTCATTATAAACTTCCCCCTAACTTATCTGACACTATTTTTGTTATTTTGTTTTTGTTATTTTGTTATTTTGTTATCTTATCACATATGCGCAACAACCGCCTTTGGATGAAAATTGAGGATAGAGACAGTAGGAGGCAACAGAATAAAGTTTGCTGTCAGCACACATAAGCACCTGAGTTTCGGTTAAAAACAAGAGATGAGGTTAAGAAGAAGAGAGATGGAGTTCGATAAAGGGGAAATTAGAAAAAAGACCGCGAATGTTACAGAAATTAATGAAAAAAGAAGACCGTGCACCGGGTCATGGCGGCACCATCCCCATCATCTGAGGCCGCCAACTCCCAAGTGATGATGGGGTGAGGGTCATTCTTTGGTTGCCGCCCCTCTTCCCTTCAGAGATTACCGTCGTCTTCAATCTCCTGAAACTCATTCCATTTATATTTCATCCCGGAATCATGCAAAATCTATTCTTCGAGATACTAAAAACTCCTTATATATATATATATATATATATATATATATATATATATATATATATATATATATATATATATATATATATATATATATATATATATATATATATAAATATATATATATATATATATTTATATATATATATATATATATATATATATATATATATATATATATATATATATATATATATATATATATATATATATATATATATATATATATATATATAAATATATATATATATATATATATATATATATATATATATATATATATATATATATATATATATATATATATATATATATATATATATATATATATATATATATATATATATATATATATATATATATATATATATATATATATATATATATATATATATATATATAAATATCCTCTGGTGGAAAAAGGCGAGAAACTTACTTATTTGCACCAGAGTTGGGAAAATACCGGAGACCTAGTCATGTTTAAAACTGACACCTCGGTACACTGCATTTGAAAATATGCAAGTCAAAGAGAGTGTGTTTCAAAGTTACCAGTAGAGTATATGTAAGATTAAGCATATTCGCAAAGTTTAGGGGCAGAGAGTTGGAGAGAAAAAGGATGAGATTATGTAGAAAGGCTTGAGGCACAAACCCATTTTAGTGGAGAAGGCATGCGGTAGATGAGGTAAGAAGAGCAATGTTCGTCGTAATAGCGGGCAGTAAGAGACTGGAGGAAATTAATGAGAGCAGAAGAATTGATAAGACAAAAAACTATAGACCCCACCTATGAGAGCTGTATCATTCAAATCACTCCAGATGTGTGAGGCTTTCTTCATATAGGCGCGAACACCACACCTATAAAGAACAAGCAATTAGGGTGGCGTGAAGAAATTGCGAAGGCGCCTCAGAACAACCAAACTCTTAAAGTTTTGTTTAGAAAGAGAAGTAATGTGACTCTTCCAAGAAAGGTCACGAGAAAAAGAAACTCCGAAAATATTATTTACAGACCGAGGTTTGAATTGTGTTTTCGAAGATGTCATAGTTTTGTGAAAGGCTGCGTCGAATAGAGAGATGGAAGAATTGAGGTTTTGAAGCATTGAAAACGACCATGTTTTTTCTACCCCAATTTGAAATACGAGAAATATCGAAGATTAATTGTTCCAAGGGTACACTTCTAGCGTTAGTTAAAGGCTATTTGGAGGGATGTCTTTCAAATTGAAATTAGTAATGAAGGGAGGAGTCATCGGCGTAGGAGTGGATAGGTGATGAAGTAATAGAGCAAAAGTTATTGGTGAATATTAGAAAAAGAGTTGGAGATTTGACATCCCTAAGGAGCACCACTATTAAGAAAGAAAAGCGGCAGTCTAAAACAGCTGCTATAGAATGGAAGAAAAGGAAATCAGAGAGAAGGAAAGATTCGGAAAGAAAAGCTTAGAAATTAAAGCTTTGTGCTAGACTCTTATCAAAGTTCTTTGATATTTCTAGCTTGACAGCGAAGAGTTCACCGAAATTCCGAAGAGCGAAAGACCAAGAGTCAGAGAAGATCACTAGTAGATCACTAGAAGATCACTAGTATAGTGTATCTATACTTAATTGGTTAGTGAGTGGCTTTTTCTGCCTCTTGTAATGAATATTTATTTCCTTCCCCCAGACAAACTCATCAAATCAGAACCGAAATTTTGGGAGCAAATATTTTCGCTCAGAAATACTTATTTTCATTCTAAGTAGTACGTAAAAGGAGTAAATAATTAACAAAAAAATTTAAATTTGATATATATATATATATATATATATATATATATATATATATATATATATATATATATATATATATATATATATATATATATATATATATATATATATATATATATATATATATATATATATATATATATATATATATATATATATATATATATATATATATATATATATATATATATATATATATATATATATATATATATATATATATATATATATA
Organism: Armadillidium nasatum; assembly: GCA_009176605.1. Lineage (NCBI taxonomy): Eukaryota > Metazoa > Arthropoda > Malacostraca > Isopoda > Armadillidiidae > Armadillidium > Armadillidium nasatum. The sequence continues at coordinate 2,835 of SEYY01024456.1, read as the reverse complement.
TATATATATATATATATATATATATATATATATATATATATATATATATATATATATATTTATATATATATATTATATCTCCTGCGGTGGGCAAAAGCCTGAGGCCTACCAAATTCCACCGGAGTTGGGAAAGATCTATGTCATGGTCGATGGAGGCCGACGTCTCCAGATATACGGCGTTTGAAAGTATGCAAGTCAAAGGAAGTTGGGAAAACAGATGAAGGGAGTGTGTTCCAGACCTTACCATTAGAGTATATGTAAGATTGAGCATAGCGGTTAAGTCTGGGGTCGGAGAGTTGGACAAAGAAAGGATGAGACTGTGTAGAAAGGCGTGTCATCCAAGCTCTTCTCAATGGGGGAGGTATGCGACGAGAGAGTTCAGAAGAGCAGTGTCCGTTGTAATAGCGATAGTAAAGAGAGAGTGACGCTGCAATTCGACGGGCAGAAAGAGATTGAAGAGAGTTAGTAAGAGCAGGAGAGTTGATGAGACGAAATGCCCTAGACTCCACCTTCTCTTGGAGAGCCGTGTGTGGGGAACCACCCCAGATGTGCGAAGCGTACTCCATACAAGGGCGAACAACACTTCTATACAGAGTAAGCAACTGGGGTGGCGTGAAGTAATTCTGAAGGCGCCTCAGAACACCCAACCTCTTAGAAGCTTGTTTAGAAAGAGAAGTAATGTGATCTTTCCAAGAAAGATCACGAGAAAAAGAAACACCAAGAATATTAAGAACAGATGAAGGCTTGAGTTATGTGTTTTCGAAGAAGATATCATAGTTGTGTGGAAGATTGTGTCGAGTAGAGAAATGGAGGAATTGAGTTTTTGAGGCATTGAAAACAACCATGTTTTCTCTGCCCCAATTTGAAATACGAGAAAGATCAGAGGTTAGTTGCTCCAAAGCTACCCTTCTCGAGTCTATCAACTGCTATTGGGTGTGGGACGTTTTTCAAACTGGAAGGAATAATAAAGGGTGGAGTCATCAGTATAGGAGTGGATAGGAGAAGAAGTAATAGAGAGAAGGTCATTAATGAAAAGTAGAAAAAGGTGTTGGGGATAGGGAAGCACCATGAGGAACACCACTATTAATAGATTTAAAGGAACAACGGTGGCCATCTACAACAGCTGCTATAGAACGACCGGAAAGGAAATTAGAGAGAAGATCACAGAGAGAAGGATAGATACCGAAAGAGGGAAGTTTGGAAATCAAAGCTTTGTGCCAGACTCTATCGAAGACTTTCGATATGTCCAGGGAGACAGCAAAAGATTCACCGAAATGTCGAAGAGCGGAGGTCCAAGAGTCAGAGAGAAGGGAAAGAAGATCACCTGTTGATCGTTTCTTACGAAAGCCATACTGGCGATCTGAGATAAGATTAGAAGAATTGAGATGTTTCCAAATCTTCCTGTTAAAAGGATAGATTCGAAAATTTAGAGATAATGGAGGTCAAAGAAATAGGACGGTAGTTGGAGGGTTGAGAGGGGTCCCCCTTCTTCGGCACAGGCTGAATGAGCGCACGTTTTCAGCAAGAAGGGAAGGTTGAAGTAGAGAAACAAAGACGATAAAGTTTACCTAGGCAGGGTGCAAGCTCGGAGGCACAAGTTTTGAGAACCACAGGAGGAATACTATCGGGACCGTACCCCTTCTTAGTATTAAGCTCAGAGAGAGCAGAAATGACATCTTTATGAGAAATTCTAATTTTAAGCATAATTGAGTTAGAGGGGGTTGAAGGAGGAGGAATAGCTCCGGAATCGTCCAAGGTTGAATTAGAGGCAAAAGTTTGAGCAAAGAGTTCAGCTTTAGAAGAAGGTAAAACAACAGTTGTGCCGTCGGAAGATATTAAAGAAGGGAAAGAGAAAGAAGCAAAGTTAGAGTCGATGTTTTTTTGCAAAATGCCAGAATTAACGTGAAGAAGAGGAACCAGAAAAATTATTGCATTTTCTACTGAGAAATGAGTTTTTAGTGTTACAAAGGATAGATTTTGCACGATTCCGGGATGAAATATAAGTAGCGTGAGTTTCAGGAGTTTGAAGACGACGGTAATCCCTGAAGGCAACATCCCTGCGGCGGATAGCGCGAGAACAAGCAGAGTTAAACAAAGGTTTGTTAAGTTTAGTAGAAGGGAAAGAATGTAGAATGTACGCCTCCATGCCAGAGAGAATCACCTCGGTAATGCGTTCTGCACACTCCGAGGGACCCCTCCTACGGAAGCAATAATCATTCCATGGGAAATCTAAGAAGTTTGACTGTAATTCCGACAAGCTTGTGGCACCAAAGTGCCACAAACGTTTCCTTTCCGTAGAAGGGGGTCTTTCCTGCGGAAGACTTGAAGAGATAGAAGAAGATACAGAGATAAGAAAGTGATCGGAGAAACCAGAGGAGGAAAGAGCTTAACAGTATAAGGAGAAGGATTAGAAATTTAGAAAAGGTCAATAATATTGGGTTCATCTCCAAGAAGATCAGGGATACGAGTAGGTAGCTGCACCAACTGCTCAAGGTTGTTTTTAAATAGCGAAATGGAAGACACATTCACCAGCTGTATCATGAGAACTAGATGAAAGCTTTTGGCGGTGGTGAACATTGAAATCACCTAATATGATGATTTCCGAAAAGGAGAAGAGAGAATGTGTTCTATTTTGGAGTTTAAATAGTCGAAGAATTTAGGATAGTCAGTAGAATTAGGAGATAAATAAACAGAACAAATGAATTTAGTCGTAGAATGGCAAGAGAGCCTAAGCCTTAATGTGGAAAATTCGGAATACTCCAAATTAGAACACGAGAACAAACGACATCATTTAGCACATACGCACAACAACCGCCTTTGGCTGAAAATTGAGGA
>SEYY01024455.1:117500-159896 GCA_009176605.1 Armadillidium nasatum | reverse complement strand
CGCCCACTTTTGACCTTTTTTCCCACGGTCAGTGTCATCAGGGACCTGCCAAGCCTCATATGCTAGTTGCAGGGCCAAACTCATGCTGTTTCCTGAGTGCCATTTTCTAGCACTTTCTATCACTTGGCACTCATACAACTCCATGTCAACATGAGGTGCCAGTTTCAGCTGTAATTGGCATTGCAAGAGCCTCTTTGCAACATTACATGAAACTCTCGGTGATGACGTCACCTGCGCATGCGCACGACGTCATGACACTGGGTTATCTTGAGACTATGATGCTATCTGTCCGCCATTTTTTCTTGATCACATGATTTTTATTTCCGTAGATTTTTTCTCTTAACTACTTGATTTCTCTCCGACATTTTGATCACGTGGGTTTCCACCATCTTGAATTTAATTTTGAATTTTCCCGCCATTTCTTCTTGACCGCAGCGCCATCTATTGAGTGAAAATCAAACTTCCTCCTTGTTCGATATTCACCGGAAGAACTCATAACTTTTATAAGACAAGATTCTAAACCTCGACGTTTTGGTTTGAATTCCATCACGTTACCACAACACCAATTTGATCATACCTTTAGAATGAGCGAATTGTTGTATTCACCCGGCACGTTTTCGACTTTGAAATCACTATTATTATTATTATTATTATTATTATTATTATTATTATTATTATTATTATTATTATTATTATTATTATTATTATTATTATTATTATTATTATTATTATTATTATTATTTTTATTGATTGTTTAATAATCATCTATCGTTATTACGCATTTCTTGTAGTTGACTCTCTCTCAGATCCATACTCGTAGTGGGAGCCCGTTTCAGAACGCTATTAGGTGGATGCGTTTATTGATTGCATAATAATCATGTATTGTTACATAACAATCATGTATTTATAGTTATTACGTAATATTTATATATGAATTATGTAATGAAAATATGGGCTCTTCGCGATATTATATTTATTGATTGTATAATAATCATCTATTGTTACATAACAATCTTGTATTTATGGAGATTACGTAATATTTACATATGAATCATGTAATGAGAATAAGGACTCTTCACGATATTATTTTATTGACTCTAGAATAATCATCTATTCTTATATAACAATAATGTATTTATGGTTATTACGTAATATTTACATATGAATCATGTAATGAGAATAAGGTCTCTTCTACTCTGTACACATTTGGTTTCCGCCATCTTGGATTTGGTATTCACCATCTCGATCACATGGTATCCGTTATTTTGACCACCTAGTTTTCATTTCCGTAGATTTTCTTCCTCCATCTTGATCACCATTTCTTGGTCATGGGTTTCTATATGGTAACATGTGCACACACACACACACACACACACACACCTTACCACAATCAAATACGAATTTAAAATATTATTATGTCATATTCATATATATTTTTTTGACGTCATACATTTTGTGTGACTTCATAATTTTTCTTTTTTCTTTTATTTTTTCTTTTTTCTTTTTCTTTTTCCTCTTTATTTTTTAAGATAAATTATTTTATTTTTACTTTTTCTTTTTTTCTTATTTTTTCATTTTTTTTACTGTTTTTGCTGTTGCCAAATACAATCTTTACCACCTTCTTCTCACATAAACACATGTGCAAGTACATACAATCCCACATAACTACATCGAAGACATCACCATGCTACCCGCATTTATGAAATTGTCATTTTAACAAACTCCAGCCGTTTTTCTAATTGCAGGACTTTGAAATTTTTTCCACTTCTTCGCATATGCACGTAGTAAAGTACGTAATACGTATAAGGACTCCGTCATATCCTCATACACTCACCCTATCACATTCGCATACACAGCAATTGTATTCAAGTAAGACCAGTTATTTTAATATTTTAACATTACATCCACTGATATTCTTGACATATCAAAGCAAAATTCATGTATATTACTTTTAGCAGACACATCACTCACTTAAAGCTATTAACCGCCTCTCTAAATATATTTATTTCGCAAAATATCTCCCTTACTTAAACTGAAAGCCTTTATTTACACTGTTTTCATGCTCTCTCACTGCATCAAGCATTTCTACAACACTTATCATAGACACTGTGTAGGTTTCTGCTCTATGTCTCGCAGCATGCATCATTAATCTAAACATTAAACTATATTTTATCACTATTGCATGAACAAAAGCATATTAGTGTATATCTGACATACAAATTACAGAACTTAGCACTCATTGTTCAATCAAAATTATTCAATATATAATTTGAATCTCAATGGTCACCCATATAATATATAATTAATTGATCCTTCATTTACATTTCTAACCTTAAGTTCCACTACATTTACCTTAAAACTCAATATACATTCTAACTTTTTAACACTTATGCATGATCAAAGACATCCCTCTGGCACACATTTTATTCCCTATCCCCATCAATCTAAATCTTAATCTCCATTTATAGTCTTACTTTTTATACTTCGACATAACCAAACACATGTTATCCACTCTCCAACAAATAATTTATTGAAAATTACATGCATTTTATTTTATCCATTTCTTCCAATGTATAACTTAATTCACCATAGTACGCTAAACTTTTTAACAATAAAGTATGACCAAAGATATACAGCCATCTCTTTAACTTATATTTTATTGTACTTACATATATTTTCACCCTAAGTCTCATCAATACATAATTTAAATCCCTGTATTTAACCAACCTTTTGTACTTATTGTATGAACAAAGTAATCCTAGTATATATCTGGTGCGCAAGACATAATATCTTCTATCTATCATACAAATTGCACTACTTTATATTAACATTCAACATAAACCTAATTCTTCATATTCAACTTAACTTAATTTAACTTAATTCTTCATATTCAACTTATATTTTTTTCGCATAGGTATGGTCAAAGATATTCCGGCATCTCTATTAGCATGCAATTTATAGAACTTGACATACATTTCATAGCCTAATATCTCCAAGATGTGACTAAGTACTGCATATACCTGACTTTAAACACTTTGACAAGTTCGAACAGATGTCATCATCTCTCTAACATACAGATTATAGAGGCTCACATACATTTCTTATCTAATTATTTCATCATTTTTCTTATTTCGCAAAAACCCATTTAACTTACTATCATTAAAACTTGATCAAAGATATGCCTATTCCCTTTACCACTGTGTATATTGATCCTTTTTATGCAATTTTTACCCTAATCCCTATGAAATGAAACTTAAATCTCTGTATTTAATCTAACTTTTGTAATGAATGAACGAACAAAGTCATCCTCGCATCTATTTGGTACGCAAGTCATAGAACTTTTCATTTATTATTCACCTCGAAACTATTCAATATTTAATTTGATTCTCCAAGCATGACTTAACTATTTTATCATTAAAGTATGAAGAGAGTCATTCCATCTTCTATCTAGCATACAAGTTTTAGATTATATTAATATTTAGCAAAAATTCATAAACATTTAACTTAATTCTCCACATTCAACTTAAATTTTTTCCCAAAGATATGATCAAATAAATACTATTTTCTCTCTAATGCCCACTTTATATAACTAAACATACAATTCATACCCTAACCCACCCTCAAACATATAACTTAATCTCTGTATACTACCTGACTTTTAACATTTAGACAAGGTCGAACACAAATCATCAGCTCTCTAACATGTAACTTACAGTTCCTTACATACATTTCTTTTCTAATCCTCCCAAAATATTTCTTAACTCACCATGGTCACTAAATTTTTTATCATTAAAACATGATCGAAGACATACTGGCAGCTCTCCAACACGTAATTTATAGATATTGACATGTAGTTCATTATATAAGCATCCCGTCATTTACCTTAATCTCCATATAGTACCAAACATTTATCACTTCAACATGATCAAGCACATTTCATAATCTCTCTAACGTGTAATTTATAAAACTTTATATACTTTTTTTAACTAATTCTTTCAAAATATATCTTAATTCACCATACCACACTAAACTTTTTGTCATTATACCTATCATCATCATCTTATTTTCCAATACGAATGTAAATATTGTGACGTCATACATCTTCTTTATTATATTCATATGAAATTATGTTTGCATCACCATCACCATAAATTCCTGTGACGTCATCTTTTCCTTTGAACGTAATGGTTTCAAGTCCTTACCTGAATTATAAACCGTGGAGCTATTTTATTTTTCTTATCTAAGTGACGTCATTGGACCTATTTTTTTAACAGGCTTTTTTTTATTTACTGAAATTTAGCACAAAATATTCTTGTTGTCTATGACGTCATAGCCACGTGGTTGATTGTATTTTGACTCACTACATATACATACTTATTTACTTTAACTCACTATAACCAAAGTTCTAAAGGAAACCATGGGCCTATGAAGTCATAACCATATGATTAGCCTCATTTACATTCTCCGTATAACCATGTGTTTATCATATCTGTTCCAATTGTTTCATATATACAACGTCATTTTATAACAATACTTAATGTATTTATAATGAAAATTCTTATTACATAATAGATCAGTACCATAATTTGGATTTTATACGAGTGAAGACAACATTTACTTAATATCACTGCATAAAATTTTCATTTCATCACTATTTCTTTAATGCAATACCCATGTTCTTGGAAATTTATCCCGTTTTTTCTTCAAACTATTATTTTTAACCTTATTCCATATAACATTTTTCTATATTTCTTTTCAAGAGATGACTTTTTAAAATTATTTTTAAATTTACCACACATTACATTTTTAATATTTCTTTCAAGCTATATCTTTTATTCCTATTTCAATCTTTATATTTGTTTTAAGATATAACTTAAAAAATTTATTTTCATTCCTTTCAATAATAAATTATTATATCTCTTAAAAATGTAAAATCTTTTATAAAACAAATTTATATATTATAAATTTTTCGTTATTTTTACGGCTAAGACACTGATTCATGTAAAAGCGTATAAGAGCTTTTCTGCTCCTCATACATACTCAGGCACACACACACATACACATGTATCAAAACACTACGTTTTCTTCCATCTACCATCTTAATTTTCTGATCACGTGGTTTCCAACATCTTCATCATACGGTTTCAGTCTTATGTCAAAAGAAGGTAGCACATTTATGTATATTTCTCATTCGATGGTCTCAAAAGATCAAAAGTGGCGGGGCATAAAGGGTTAAGTGTCAAAAAGGGGCTGGGATTAAGGGATTAACATAATTAATTAGGAGATTATCTCGAATAATTAGCGGATTATCCGATTAATCGACCTCTTATCCGAATAATCCGATTAAAATCGGCTCACGAAAAACCATGAAGGGGCTAAACCCCCTCTGAAGGGGCACCGCCCCTTGCAATGTTGCATGCAACATGGCACCAGTCAATATTCCCCCTACTATATATATATATATATATATATATATATATATATATATATATATATATATATATATATATATATATATATATATATATATGCTCTGAGGTACCTTCACTTAAATTTGATTTTCTCGGGGTTAGATATATTTTATCGTTCCTTTTGTTGTATTTTATTGTTCTTAGCTTATCAGCACACTTTAGATCAAATTATTAAGCTTAATTAATTGATTAATTCTGTCTATTTAACCTAATTTCACAATAAGGCCTTTTTCATTTGAATTTCTCTATTTCTGTGGAAATAAGGTCGTTGTCAAATTTACAACATAGTTTCTCTGTGCTACATAGATCCTATTTTTATTTTTTATTTTCCTAGGTCACAATTAATTAATTAATAATTTCTCAATTATTTGTTTTGTGGCCTCTTTTTCCTATCTTTGCAACTGGTGTTTCAATTAATTTCAAATTTGGACAGTTTGTTCTCTGCATCTCATAGATCATCTTGTTCTATAAAGTTGATACATATTTCCATTAATTGATTAGTTAAAAAATTAATGGGATATTAAATACTGAAATTACGCAATAAAATGGCTCTGCGTTCGCGCCAAAAATTGTTACCATCTTAGAGGAAAGTCTTTTCCTACTAAAAGTGAAAATTTGTAATTCAATATTTAAATTTGTTGTATGCCTTTACAGTGTTTCTTTTACACCTTTCGATTCGTTTTAATTCGTAGTTATTTGTCATAATAGTTTCCAGTGCATTAAAAATGTATTTAATTGTTTATAATAATTACAAATGACAATACAAGTTGGTGTTTTTTTTTTGTCAACTTTTTCCCCTTTATAAGGTGACGGAGCCTCTTTTCCTGACCGAATCTTTACTTTTATTATACACCGTAAGTTGTGTTAAATGTTCCCTTGCCACATTGCATAAATTCCTTGTTGCATTTATATTTTACCTTAATTCACCTCCGACTTATTGGGACTTGCTAGATATCCTTTGCTTGATTAAACGTAAAGTTTGTTTAATTAATAACCTTTGCGTCAGAGCATAGGTCTCCTTGCTAGGCATTAACAACCTTCACAAGTGGGTTTCTAGTAGGGTCTGGATTAGAATTGACGAAAAGTTACATCTTTTGCACGCCTCTGGCAATCTTACGCTTATTGAATTTAATGGTTTTGAGACCATGGACACGTTTATGCCTTTTTTTTTTTTTTTTTTTTTTTTTTTTTTGCCCACATTTTTTTATACCGATAGGGAACGTTCTCTGCCTTTTTTTTAGCGTACCTTCATCTTGCCCTTTTAGCTGTAGATTTAGTGGAAAACGGTCTCATTCTGTGTACGCTTAGTATCAATATCTGTTGGGATCATCTCTGCAAAGAAATTTATAGCCTCTGAATTTTGGATTGCTCGTTGGCAATACACAGTTTCTTGTGAGCCCGAATTAAGAATTTTTTTTTTGTGAACTGATCACCTTATTTTAGGGCTTCTCTACGGTTGTTTCAATACCTCCTACCATTAGTATATAATTGGTTTCCATTACCTGTGAGATTGCGCGAGAAACGGAACAACCACAATCATCTGAAAATCGCTAATGTTTACTTCTTTTACTATTGTCTAGTTTAGAAACAACGATAGGAATTAGATATCCGTCGTATTTCATTCCTATATCTTTTACTGTCCTCTCCTATTTGTAAAAAATTAATATATTAATATTTCCATACACGTTTAGTCTATTCCTTTGCAAAAACAACAGATATTTGTTTAAAACTTCTAACTGGGGTATTTTGTATGCATTACTTAGTTAACTCCCTCCCTTTGCTGATAAAAAAGATATTAAAAAAATGATTTCATTAAAATAAGACTATAATCTTCTTTCTGAATTTCATTCCTAAGGTCAGAAGAAAACCCAGCCGACCTACTCACCAGAGGATTGAATATATCTGAGTTTCGAAAAAATTTGTCATTTTGGCAGCATGGACCTGAATGGCTGGATTCTGCACCCATATACTGGCCTGATTATGGATGGGAGAGTTCCGAAAATAATTCTTCTCTAGTGCTTGCGACTGTCAATGTAAGTACTAATCTTCCTGTTATTAAATTTGAAAATTTTTCTAATTTAAATGTTCTTTTTAGAGTTTGTGCTCTTTTATATAAGTTTTCAGCACTTTCTAGAGGAATCAACATTGATTGTGATTCCAAAGCTCGAATATATTGCCTAAAAAGAATGCAGGAAGAATCTTTTCCGAAAGAGCTTGCCTTTTTAAGAAGAGTGAAAGAGGATGCTTCGTTAAATGAACCACCACCAGATTTGGTAAACAATTTAAATTTATTTCTAGATGATTTAGAGCTCATTAGAAGCAAAGGTAGATTGGCTCGTTCTAATTATTATGACTTTGATGTTTTAAATCCAATCCTGATGGGGAAAAATCATCATTTGACATTTCTTTTTATTCGAAACGCCCATTTTGATTGTAAACATCTTGGCATTCAAGCCACTCTAACCAACATTCGTCTGAGAGGTTATTGGATCACCTCTGCTAGAAATACTATTCGAAAAGTCATATCAGAATGCATAGTGTGCAAAAAATACAACAGTTTTGCATTCAATTATCCTCGCTTCACAAATTTTTCAAAAGCTCAAGTGGAACTTTTTCGACCTTATAAGAATGTGGGTATAGATTATACCAAACATTGGTGGGTGAAAGTAAAAGGCTCACCTCAATCTCAAAAAATGTATATCTTAATTTATACATGTCTTAGCATAAGAGCTATTCATTTAGATCTGGTTCCTGATATGTCTTCTGAATCATTTGTAAAATCATTTCAACGTTTTGTAAATCTCTATGGAGTGCCAGATGCAGTTTATAGTGATAATGCACGTTCCTTTATACAAGGCGTGAATTCATTTGAGTCATTTGTGGTTTCAGAGAATGGAAAAGAGTTTCTTCGTAAAAATCAGATAAAAGCATCATAGAGTACCACTATACAGTCCAGTGGACTGCTAGCCTGTGGGAGAGAATGGTGAAAGTGGTCAAAAGCTGTCTACTGAAGACAATTGGAAGATCTTCTGTCGAATATTTCAGCTTTATAACAACTCTCTCAGAAATAACTGATGCTATAAACTCTCGTCCTCTGACTTATACTTCGAGTTCAAATGATGTGATACCTCTCACACCAAATTGCTTTTTAAAACCACATTCCAGAACAAGTATGGTAATAAGAAAAGAAGATAATTCTGATCTTATGGCGATGTCTCCGTCATCGTCTCGAAATGCTTTGATTAAAGCCCTAAAAAAATCTTCTGACAAATTTGAAGAGTTTAGAACAAGGTGGTACGAGGAATATCTATTAAGCCTTCGAGAGACCTGTCGAGATTTATATCAAACCAGATGGGATAATCTGGTTAAGGTCGACGATGTAGTGCTGATCCGCAGTCCTGTAAAAGACAGACCATTTTGGCAAATGGGAATCGTCACTAAATTGATGTATGGAGATGATGGAAAAGTTCGATCAGTCTTCGTGAAGACACCAGGAGGACAAATCAGTCTATATCCTGTCAAACTTTTGTATCCCCTGGAACTTTCTTTAACCCACAGTGGGTCATCTCAACCATCATCTGCTTCAACCGGATCAATGCCTTCGTCAGCTGTATCCTCAATGCCTGGGACATCTGCTCAGCCTACCACTTCAATATCCCGTCATTCAAATGGGAACACCTTCGGGAACTGTCAGACCAGTTCGGAAAGCAGCTGTGACTGCAAGAGTGCACTTCAGAGAAGAAGACTCTGACTCCGAATCTGAATAAAATGAAAAATCTCAAAGGTCGTGAGTATTTTCATAAAAATGTAGGTACAAATCGTATACTTTTTTCTTTTGATGACTCAACCCAAAAGGGCTGGAGCCATTCCTTCCCCCGGAATATATAAAAATTATAATATTTAAATGGCTAAAAATATAAAATTGTAGTTAGAATCATTAAAAATATCTAGCATTAAAAGTTAAATGGGAGCTTGCTATTTTTTTTATATAAAATCGGTTGTCAATTCGTGTCCATATTGGTCAGTTCTCAAATCCTTTCTGCATTGGAAAGTTCTCAATCCACAACCTTGCTGAAAAGTTCTATTAAAGTTTTCTTATTAAAAAGTTTTAAATTTGCTGTCATATCGGAAAGTTCTTCAACATTTTCATTCGATATTTATTAAATATATCGTTTGATGTACCATCAATTGAGATTAAATAGTTAAAAACCTATAAATATCGATTGATAAAATAAACTTGACTATTTAATTAGTTTGATTATTCGTTCTTTTGCTATATTATTTGTGACGCTTCTGCAGTGAAGAGTTTATGAATAAAGCTCTTTAACGAGAGGAACTGGTTTACTATACTGGTTTTTGGATGAGGAAATAAAATATTTCTCAAAAAGATGCTTTTCTATTAAGGTCAGTGTAAGTTCTTTTATGCAATTGTGTTTTTCGTTTTGAAGTTGTTCATAATCATATTCCTAACTAAGATCTTTTTTTATATCGCATTTACAGAGATACTCCTTTGAATACAAGTTAATATCTTATGCAAATTTGTGAGAAAACAAACTTTGACTCTTGGTTCGGCTGATATTAAATTTATCTCCTATTAATTCTGCAAAATATACCATCATTTTCTAATTAACACTTTCTTTTCAATTCCTAATATATATATATATATATATATATATATATATATATATATATATATATATATATATATATATATATATATATATATATATATATATATATATATATATATATATATATATATATATATATATATATATATATATATATATATATATATATATATTATATATATATATATATATATATATATATATATATATATATATATATATATATATATATATATATATATATATATATATATATATATATATATATATATATATATATATATATATATATATATATATATATATATATATATATATATATATATATATATATATATATATACATATATATACATATATATATATATATATATATATATATATATATATATATATATATATATATATATATATATATATATATATATATATATATATATATATATATATATTATTTGGCCACTGGTGGGCAAAGGGTAGAGGCCTACCAAAATTTCGACCAGAGTTAGCAGGTAAGTCTGAAACATGGTCAAATTAAAGGCCGAGATGATCTGATACACGTCGTTTAAAGGTGTGTAAGTCATATGATGTTGGGAAAAAAGATGAATGTAATGTGTTCCAGACATTACCAGTAAAGTACATGTAAGGTTGAGAATAGTCGAATCAGAGAGTTGGATATAAAAATGATGAGAGTGTAAAGAAAGGAGAGTCGCACGAACCCTTTCCATTGGAGGAGGTATGTGACGAGAGATTTCAGAAGAGTAGTGTCCATTGAAATAGCAATAGTAAAGAGAGAGTGATGCAACAATTCGACGGACAGAAAGAGACTAAAGAGAATTAGTGAGTTCTGGAGAGTTAATAAGAAGAAAAGCCCAAGACTCCACCTTTTCAAAGAGATCTGTATGAAAGGAACCACCTGAGATATTTGAGTCGTACTCCATACAGGGGCAAACATCACTCCCATAAAGAGAAAGCAACTGGGATGGTGTGAAGAATTTCTGAAGGTGCATCAGAACAACCAACCTCTTAGAAGTTTGTTTAGAAAGAGAAGTAATGTGATCTTTCCAAGAAAGATCACGATAAAAAAACACCGAGAATATTAAGGAAGAAGATATCATAGATGTGTAGAAGATTATGTTGAGTAGAGAGATGGAGGAATTGAGTTTTTGAGGCTTTGAAAACGACCATGTTTCCTCTGTCCAAATTTGAAATGTGAGGTAGATTAAAAGTTAGTTTCTCCTAGTCCATACTCCTGGCGAATATTAACTGTTGTTGGGAGGAGCGTCTTTCAAACTGGAGGGGGTTGAAGAAGTTTTAACAGCTTCGGAATCGTCTAAAGATAATTAGAGGCAAAAGTTTCAGCGAAGAATTCAGCTTTAGAGGAAGGCAAAAAGGAAGTTCAACCGTTAGAACATACTAGAGGAGGGAAGGTGATGAAGCAAAATTAGAGTGACATTTTTTTTTTTTTTTTTTTTTTTTGCCAATGCCAGAAAGAACGTGAAAAAGAGAAACCAGAAACATTATTGCATTATTTTTACTGAGAAAATAGTTTTTAGTGTTACGAAGGATATATTTTGCACGATTCCGTGATGAAATATAAGATGAGTGAGTTTCTAGAGTTTGAAGATGACGGTAGTTCTTGAAGGCAGCATCCCTGATGCGGATAGCTCGAGAACAAGCAGAGTTAAACCAGTGTTTGTTACGTTTAGTAGAATAATTGAAGGGAAACAATATAAAATGTAAGCCTCCATGCTAGAGAGAACCACCTCGGTTATGAACTCTGCGCACTTAGAGGGACCCCTCCCACGGAAACAGTAATCATTGCACGGAAAATCAGAAAAGTACAACCACAAGACAAACCAGTTATTGGCACCGAAATGCCAGAAATGTCTCCTTGACGAAGGTGGAGACCGTTCTTGCAGATAACTTGAAGAAACAGGACAAGATATAGAGATAAGAAGGTAGATGGATGAACACAGAGGCGTAAAGAGTTTAACAGTTAGGATAGAAAGTTAGGAAAAGATCAAGTATGTTGGATTCATCACCATTGCGGTGAGGGATACGGTAAGAGAGATACACCAACTGCACAATGTTGTTCCGGATAGAAAATTGTAGCGAACATTGAAATCAACTAAGATGATTATTTCAGAGAAAGGAGAAGAAGAAAAAATGTTTTCTATTTTTAATCCCAAATAGGAAACATTTCTTCTTCTTCTCCTTTCTATGAAATCATCATTTTATTTGATTTCAATGTTCACCACAAATTTTCTATCTTTTGTCGAAGAATTTTGGATTGTCTGTAGAGTTAGGAGATAAGTAGACAGATCAAATGGAATTAGCTTTGCAGCTACTAAAAAGGTTTAGGCCATAAAGTAGAGAGTTCAGAAGACTCAAAATTAGAGACACGAGAACAGAAAACACCGTTGCGCACAAATGCTCAACATCCTAATTTGGCTTAAATTGAGGATGGAGACAGTAGGAGGAAACAGAGTAGGGTTTGCTCTCAGAATACACATACACCTTAGTTTCGGTTATGAATAAGAGATGAGGTCTAGAATAAGAGAGGTAGTGTTCGACAACGTGGAAATTAGTAAAGAGACCGCGGATGTTGAGAAGTTAATGAATAAGGAATATCGTGCACCAATGCAAGTCGACATAGAGGTCTTGGTGGCACCAACCCCATCACCGGAGGCCACCAACTCCCAAGTGGTAGTGAGGGAAGGAGTGGATGAGGGCCATTCTTTGGATGCTGCCCCTCGAAGCATCTCTGAGGCAATTTTATGTTTCGCCATTGTAGTTGTTATTTAATCACCCTTGTATGGAGTCCCGTTCTCACATTTGGAGAGGCTCCGGCTCTTTCTTTCTTCTGGATAGGGTTGAGTCTAATGCTAAAAGATTAATAAACTGTCCCCTACTTTCAAACTCTCTTGACCCTCTGTCTTTGCGACGTAACGTTGGCGTGCTATCTCTTTTCTATAGGTACTACAATGGCAGGTGCTCGAAGGAATTGGCCTCTTGCATTCCTCCACCGTTTCTTCGTCCTCATTGCACAAGGGATGCCCTGCTTTCGTATGAATTTTGTGTGGACGTAGGAAATCCCACGCTAGCCCGTTGTGGTACCTCCTTCTTTCCAGTCACCTCTATTCTGTGGAACTCTCTACCATCCTCTATTTATCCACCTGTATTTAATCTTCCACTCTTCAAGGCTTCCGTCTGCGCCCACTTGAGAGCTGTGCGTCAGGTGTGTGTGTTTAAGCGAGTTTCCTCCTTGTGTGTGTGACCCCTCCTTGAATAGGGCTCTTCTCGTGAGTGGTGATGTTCTGTAAAAAAAATAGGAATGGTAATTTCAACTAAGATTGGTAACTTCAACTAGGATTGGTAACTTCAACTAGGAATGGTAACTCCAACTAGTAATGGTAACTTTTCCACTTTTTCAGAAGAAATCCATTAAATTTGTCACAGCGTAATTCTCAAAAAAAACATCTCCCAAATGACAAACACGCATTACTTCAACTATTTTGTTTGTTTTTGGTTTTAAAATGCAGCCATTCACACTATTCTCTCTCAGAGGTTTGAGCAGCAAATATCTAGCAAAATGTCATTAGTCTCTCGTGGAAGCTCTTCTTCTCGCCTCCGTTCTTCTCTCATACTCTATGAATCTTCCTTGCACATTAGAAAACTCAGGCACCGACCCCCTCGATCTCGTTCTCGGCAGTGAATACTTATCTTTTCACGGTAGGGGGGAGTTTAAATTATATTGTCACTTTCGTCAATCGATTCCTCCTCATATTCTCCCACTTCACGTAATTCATCTCGAATAGACTTAACTACGACTCCAGAGTCCGACACACTGAAGAAACTATAAAATCCTCTCGAATCTTCCGATGGTTCTGCCATTCTTTTTCCAAGCTCTTCTACTAGTTGATCAATGGTTGTCTCTTTCATATCGCTATTGTCATCACTTACTTCACTTATTGCTGCCCCCAGTGTGTAGCTCAGCTCCGAAAACCGTTGTGATTCTTCAAATTTTTCTATATCAAACGAGCTATCTTCTTTATTATCTGTGGAGTCTACATCGAACCAGTTCAGATGTTCGCCGGCCTTTATTGGTGCTGAAATATAATCATTGTCTGTTTGCGTATAAGCATCCTTGAAGACTTTACTAACCGTCTCAGTCCCGAAATCATGCCTCTTTGGAACGCTATTAATGGCTAACAGTTTTATCATTTTCCATGTGGCTTTATTCCTCGATACCTCTATTGCTAATTCACTCTTCCTTGAAAAACTCCAGTTTATATTATATTGAGGTAATTCTTCCACAAACATTTCGGGATTCTCTTGCATGTTCATCACTGATTCTTCAGGAACAGACTCTCCAACATCATGTATTTTAAAATAATCGGGCAAAAAAGGCAGAGGGTCCGCCCAAATTTTGAAATGGGAATAATGAACTTTTATTACTTTACCATGGCCCTCAATTACACATGCCATCACTCTAGACACTACCTTTGTCACTGTATAAGGACTCTCGTAGCGTTCTTCCCTTTTTCTGCCAAGAGATCTATCCACCGTTATTATCTTCCTCTTTACTTTCACACCTAGCGCATAGGACAACCATCCAAGATGTCCTTCCCGCTATTTTTCTTGTTCCTCTCGTGGAATTGGTAGCACATGTCCGCTTTTATGACTTTCGGCCATTAACTTTTCTGATGGCGACATACCAATTGAAGAATGTTTGGTTTTATTATATATTAGTAAAGCTTTTGGTAAGCAACGGTCCCAGTCAGACTCCCTTCCTACCAAATTTTTCAAAAACTCAATAAAGGTTCGGTTTCCCCTCTCCACCGCTCCATTACTAGCTGGTTTGTAAGGGCTACTATAGAGATGTTCAATTCCATACTTCCTCAGCATTTTTTCAAATTTATTACTCCTAAATTCAATACTATTATCAGATAGCACCTTCATAGGGACTCTCACAAAACTAGGCAAGATAGATTTCTCAAATGCTTCCGTTACACTTCTAGCGGACTTATCTCTCAAAGGTCTTGCCGCGACCCATTTAGTACAATGATCTACGGCTACCAAACATGCAGCACTGCAACTATGAGTCCTGGGCAAAGCCAGTACATCTCTAGCTAGCAGTTCAAAAGGACGTTTGACCTCTATCTTCCAAATGGGCGGGTATACAACTTTGTGGTCTATCTTTACAAGCTGACATTGGGGACATGTTCTACAGACATCACCAACAACCATGTTTATTTTAGGATGCCATACATACCGTAAAACTTCATTAACCAACTTGTCAAGTCCGATATGTGCTAGATTTCGATGCAATGCCACGCAGACATGGACAAGCTGCTCAAACCCAACTACAGCAGCTAAACGGCCACCCTCTATTTATTTAACCAAGATTAATCTAAAAATCGTCAACTTTTTATAATGCCTTACAAAATCCTTTAAAATTTTATCCCCCTTCCGATTTCCTGATTGATTCATGATCATCTTCATCAGCTTCTTAATACATCTTGACCTGTTTTATAGATTTAACAATTCATCTTCCGGAAAACAATGGTTCAATGGGTTCATATCAACTGTCATATTCATGTGCAATCCCTGTATCGTCGTCAGAAAAGTATCACTAACATCATCTGCAATATCACCATAAAGAATAATTCACTCGCCAAAATCTAACACTGCCTCCACTTTTATCAAATTAATTCCTAATAATAGGCAGGATGGGATACATTTATCTGACACAACAACTTACGATATCCTGCATGTTCCTGTTTTATATCCTATGGTGTCAATTACTCCCTTTGTACACACAAAACTTCCAATACCAACGCCTTTAAGAATAACGTCAATTTTAATTTCTCTGTTCTGTTCTATATAATCTACTACTGACTCTTTTGCGACACTAATTACTGATCCGGTATCCAAAAATGAGCAAAATGTCAGTTCACCGATGTAGATCTCAGACCATGCGACTCCCTTGTGTTTGTGGTAACAGCGACGTCTTGAACATCTAAGCTTTCCTTTCATGGGCATTTGAACCCCTAATTCATGCTTAGTTCCTACATTTTCATGTTCGTCACCATCATCCTGTTCATCATCTACTTCTGGTAAATTTCAATTGTCCCTATTTCTTATTTCGGGCTTTAACCTCTCGTAATAACGATAATTCTTGAGGAATGGTATTTACATCGTCCAAAGGGTCTTCTTCCTCATAGTCTCTGTTCTGACGTGAACAAGCATCTGCAATTACGTTATCTTTACCAGGGCAATATCTTATCTCAAAATCATACTCCCTCAAATCGTCTAAAACTCTTGCAAGTTTCTATCAACCAGCTTCATTGAATTCAAATAAACTAATGGACGATGATCAGTACATAAAATAAACTTCTGTCCAAGAAGAAAAGATCTAAACCCCTTAATACCCCATTTGATTGCCAGGAATTCCCTTTCAATGGTGGAATATCTTCTTTCTCCAGCGCTAAACCCATGAGAATTATATGCAATAACTCTCTTTTCCTCATTTTGCAACTGGCATAAACCCGCACCTATTCCTGTCCCACTGGCGCTACATACAAGAAATCGAAGAAATCAGGGAAAGCAATTTCCGTTGCAACCTTCATCTGTTTTTTCAGTTCCTCAAAAGCCTTATCACCTTCCTCAGTCCAAACTATGGTGTCTTTCTTATGCCCATCTGTGATCTGGCTTAGGGGTACAGCAATCCCAGAACAGTTTGGGATAAGTTTCCTTTGGAAGTAATGAGCCCCAAATAAGATCTCATCTCTTCAACTGCCTTCGGTCTTTCCAGCTTGTCAACATATTCTACATACTCTGGTGGTTTCCTTACTCCAGTTCTTCCGACTATGTGACCAAGAAACCGAACTTCTTTTTGGGTTCACTTGCACTTGCTAACTTTGACCTTCATGCCACTGTCACAAAATCGATCTAGAACTCGCTTTATTAACTTCACATGCTCCTTAAATCCTCTCGATACTAGAAGAACATCATCTAAATAAACTTTTACCTTATTCCAACCAAAATCCCTTAATATATTTTGCATATCACGTTGGAAAGCAGCAGAGACTATTTTGAGCCCGAAACTCGCACTTTTATATCTGTATTGCTCCCTGCTTGTTAACAAACCGGTCTTGTTTCTGCTCTCCTCTTCCAAAGGCATTTGGTAATAACCTTTTACCAAATCCAGACTCGTGAAATATTTAACTCCGTGTAACCCGAACACCGTTTCCGTTAGATTAGGCATTGGAAATTTGTCACCTTTCATTACCTTGTTTAATTTTCTCTAGGCCACACATAATATTAAATTTCCATCCTTTTTCCACACTGGAACAACCGAAAAATTCCATTCAGAGCTACAGGGTTTCACGATGTCTTTTAAGCACAATTCCTCTACTTGTTCCTCAATCTTCTTGTCAATTACTGGACCAAATCTTCGTAGTCTTAAGTATATTGGTGCATCATCCTGCAAGGATTTTTTTGAGTGGTGTCATACATGCTTTACTTACATCAGAGTAACCCCTACTTAAGGCTTTGAAGTACCTATACAATACGTTCAGAATTACGGTTTTTTGTTCCCATGTCAACTCCTCCATAAATTCGATTTCCTTTCGCAATCTCTTCATGTCCCATTCTCTTTCTGTCTCCTCTTTACCAGCTTCCTCATGCACCAGAGAATGGACGGGAAGTTTCACCTGACAGGCGTTTTCCAAATTTACAGCATCCACTCTCAGATGCGCTTTACACAACAGCTCAATCCAAATTTTCCTTTTGTCAAATTCTTCACATGTTTCCAACTTAATATGCCAGGCATAACTCTTATTCTTCTAATCCTTCTTATCCTTCTTCCGTCTTTAAGAAAATTCTAAACTTTTAATTCATTGCCAATGAATAGTTTTTCTTCACTACCAGCCTCTTCATCTTGAGTGTTCTTTGGCTTGATGCTTCCTGATACCCAACGAGCATTAACAGCAGCAAATCGATTTTCCTCTATGACAGTCTCTTTTGCTATGTAAACCGACACACACGTAACTGCTCTTAAACATTTTTCAGTTTCCTCTGGAATATAGACATCTTCCGATACTCCTAATTCTTTACGCTTAGTAAAATTTCTTTCTGCAACATTTAACTTTATTCCGTTTTCTCTTAAGTGGAGGCTTCAATTGGATATTCGTCCTTTTTAGGGGTGAAATTTATTAGTAAACTTTTTTTTTATCATTTTCATCGGTAGTAAAATCTATGCCGATTCCAAATATGCAATCAGTTTTTTTAAAATTCCAAGTGGTTTCCGAGAAAAAAAACTTTCTAATTAACACATATCGAATGACCTTGAAAATGTTGATGCGAGTACTCCATGCAATTTTTTTTGGGTGTGGAGTCATTAAAATTTTTGTAATATCATTTTAGCAAATCTTCTCCTGATTCCATATATGTGATTGTTTTTTCATAATTCGTAATGGTTACTGAGATATGTTCACTCAAAAAAATCTCAAAGGGGGACCCTCCTATGGAAAGACCAACTTTTGGGGGAAAATATTTTTATTTTTTATTCATCAATTTTATAGTAAAATCTATGCTGATTCCAAATCTCTATGTAGTTTTTTTTATAGTTCCGAACGGTTTCTGAGAAAAAGACTTTTCAAGTGACACCTGTCAATGATCTTCAAATTGTCGGCAAATCACTCTCAAAGGAAATTTTTTTTTATTTTTAAAATTTTATTGCCACAGCTTTATAGAAAATAATACGCCGAGTCCAGTTGTGTAATTAGTTTTCCATAATTCCAAATAGTTACCAAGATATATCTCCTCAAAAAATCTACAGTGGGACCCTCCGAAGGAAGGACACTAACTTTTGGGGGTAAAAATTTTTTTTCATCAGTTCTTTAGTAAAATATATGCTTATTTCATATCTGTAATTAGTTTTTCCTAATTCCAAGCGGTTCCGGAGAAAAAGACTTTTCAAATGACACTTGTCGAATGACTTTGAGTTTGGCGAAATACGGCAACTTCCAAAAAAAATTTTGTTTTTAATAAATTTAAATATTTTTTGTATATTGTTATAGAAAATAATAAGCAGATTCCAAATATGTAATTAGTTTTTCATAACTCCAAATGGTTACTGAGATATGACCATTCAAACGTGAAATGTACTCTATAAATAACATTATAGCACTTTTCAGAGAAAAAAATTTGCCAAAAAAAGGCTTCAACGATCATTTTCAAACTTATTTTAATGAATTAGAGACAATTAGAAGAAAATAAATACATCTATCTGATCCAAAATAAAATTGTGGATCACATAAAGATATTCATTTGAAGTTAAAAACATTCAAAAAAATGAAAATTTAAAAATTTTCGATGATTTTGGGCAGGATTTAAACCATCTAAGCCATCACCTATTATTAAAATCATGCATTTATTTAATTTCTATTTTTATTCCAAATCTTTAAAAGAAAAATGAAAAGAAAACATAAAATATTTTATATTTTATTAAGGATTTATATCATTTATATTAATTTGGAGAGTAGTTATTCCCTTTCCCTTAGTATATTTTGATGGATCCCCAATTCCTCTCAAATTTATTCCTCCCTTTTTAATTACTGCTGTTGGGAAACTCTTTAATACGCTTTCACCCACTATGCAGAACTGCGACCTTGTATCCATTATTGCGATTATACTCAATCCATTATGAGTTATGGTAAAATGCATCAGATTCGCAATTTCCAAATCATCAGTACCATTTTTATTTACATTCGTTATGGCCTTATAAACACCTGTATCAGCTTCCTTTATAGTAACCTATACGTGTCTTCGACCTTCCCGCAATCGCTGTGGCAACGGGCAAAATCCCGCACCGCCTCTCTGATCTACTTAAAATTCTTCGGCTTCTGGGTTAAGAGTCATGTGACGATCATCAACAGGGATGTTGTACTGCGGCTGACTTGCTCTTATTAGCTCCGACATTCTTCCAGAAGTATCGGAGCAGCCTCGTTTCCCGACGCAGCCTGTTTTCTTTCTTTTTCAAACTCACCTTTCATTGGGCAAGAGTCCTGGAAATGACAGTTCTCGTCACATAAAAAACACTTGCTCTCATTTCTTTGCGTGTATCCTAGTCTATTTTGATCTCGCTCTTTATTGCCATCTTGTCTATTTTGTTCCCGTCTGTCATTTCTGTAACTTCTTTCAGGACAATTAACCCTTTATGATCCTCACTACCACATACCAGGCACCATTCTTGAACCTCCAGCAATTTCGTTATATGACCATACTTTTGAAAGTAATGACACTTCAGGTCTCTCTCAGCAAACCGTCGTCCATTTCTATCAACCTGCCTCCTGTATTTATAATTTATATTTCTGTTATGATCAAACTGTTTCACTCTGCTAGCATATGAAGATGGTTCAGTATATCCTTCCTTACCTAATGCTGCCCAAATAGGAATTGCACTTTCCTTTGGTTCTTTATCTTCTTGTTCTTCTAGTTCGTCTTCTTCCTTTGCCCAGCTAACAATCTTTCCATCTTATTCTATTACTTTCTTTTTAGCTGCCCATTTGTAATTTAATTAAACCTCCTTGCCACTTTCTTCGGAATACATTTCAAAAATTGTCTCTTTAGTATTTCCTTGTCTCTCTGATCTGATGATGTAGCCGCCTCGTATGTAGTCTGGAGTCTCAAAGCAAGATCGCTCAGTCTTTCATTATCCCTCCTTTCAATGTTCCAAAATTCTCGTTGTAAGTCCAGTACTTCGCTTTCCTTCTCTTCTTTACACCAACTCCTCAACCTTATAATTATAGTGGTGTAACAACTCAACTTGGCTCGGTAACTCCTGTAATGTGTTCCGGCCCTTCTAAGAAATTTCTAAGGACAACTCTCCACCGATTTTTATCCCTACCCAACTGCTCTTTAGCATATCGCTCATAATCTTCAATAAATGAATCAAATGTTTGTATCTTTTCAACACAATACTTAAGCGGTTTAAGTGCTTTTATATTAGCCTTGCTAAAGTTTCTCATAACTTCCAACAATTCTCCAGCCAAAACTACCATAATGGGACTGACTGCAGTACGAGAATCCATACTAGTTTTTTCCAGTTCTACGAGACTTTTCAGCCACATTTTTCCACTTTTGTCAAAATCATCATTATGCTCAGCCTCTGATACTGAGCTTTCATAGACTGCATATTCCCTAGTCTTTTTCTTACTCTTTGTTCTTTTTCGTTTTATGTTACTTTCGTCCCTATTCTCACTTTCAAAAGAACTGCTATCAGTCCCGTCAGAGCTACATTCACTCTCCTTTAAATCATACTTCATTTTACCTTTAAGTTTTTTCTTTCCTTCTGCCTCTACACTTTGCTTTACGTCAGGATTCTGTTTCCTTATATGCATAGCTTGTGCCAGGCC
The DNA here is from genome assembly GCA_009176605.1 of Armadillidium nasatum. Taxonomy (NCBI): domain Eukaryota; kingdom Metazoa; phylum Arthropoda; class Malacostraca; order Isopoda; family Armadillidiidae; genus Armadillidium; species Armadillidium nasatum. Next base: position 138,368 of record SEYY01024455.1, on the reverse strand, counting down.
CTCTACCATATAACACATTAAATCCAAGTTTACATTATCAGCTCCTTTAACTAAAGAATTTTGGAACTCTGTCAGGTAATAAATCATTTTTGTACTTTCATGGGAGCCACTGGCACCCTCATCACCACTAAATACATTAGAATTAGAATTGTCACCTACCGACCCATTTGTGTTGGGATTATCAGAAGCATTCGCCATATTAATTAAGTAAATAGTAATTTGCGCAAAAAAAAAAAAATATATATAAACATGTAGTAGAAAAAATAAAAAATACCGGCAATATATAGTAAAATATATACACCAAATGTACGCCCAATTCAAAATATTGTTCACCATAGTGTGTTATCAATACAAAATATAAAAAAATTATAGAAATAAATAATTGATTGAAAATACCGTTTAAAAAAAATATCCAATTCAAAATTTAGTTTACCAAAATATGTAGAAAAATATATGTCGAAAATTTGCAGCCAATCAAAATATAATTGCTACACGATAATCAAATTAATCAATAATATCGTTTAATTAAAAGATATGAACAGTAAGGAAAATTATCAACTAAACTTCTTTCTCTTTCTTTACTGCACTTTGCTTAAACAAAAAAAAATAATATTTTACCTTATAGGTTTTCTTTCCTCTAAATTTTTCAATCTTCGGCACTAGAAACAATAAAACAAAATCAATGATAAAAAAATACAAAAACGCCCAATATGGTAATTCCTAACTGGTATTTGTCTGATTCAAGAATTCACAAGAAAATTCAAAGAGTTCTCTTCACAATCAGGACGCTACGGGCCACCAAAATGTAACCGTGCCACCTCACAGCCTTGAAAGTGAGAATGGTTTTCTTTTGAGTTGGGATTTAAAACGGCGAGTAAAACACACACGGAAGAAAGAATTATAATTATACACATAATAGGAAATACCAGAATCAATATACAATAATATTAAATAGTTTGATAATAATCCTTAATCTTAACCAAGCCTTACTTAACCTACTTAACCCTAAAGAGATAAATAAATGAGTAAATATAATACAAAGTCAGTCTTCTGAGTCTGACTGCTTTACCGCCATTGCCTTGGTGCGTTATCACTTGTTAGCTATATGCACAAAGAGTCGTCTCATCCGACAAATATTTCTTATGCTAAGCTGTTCTTCTTTAAATAACAGCACAAAGATGGATGGTTTCTCAAATTCAGGGTATACCAAAGCCTACCGAATGTGAAGAACGTTCTCAAAATCCTCGAATTTAACCGTCACCAGTAGTATATATGGCCAGATCGGCTGCAGTTAGGCTTAACGAAATGTTGCAATTTGCAATTGCAAACTTAATCTCAGCTTCTTTCCTGAGGGTATTTTGGGGGGCTTTGCCCCACTTTGGGGGGTTTTGACACCTCTTTGAGGGGTTTTGACCCCTCTTTGCGTTTTTTCACCAAATTTCTACCTTTATGCCACGATTTGGGGCTAGCCCTTGACTTCAGCCCGGATTTCGCCAGGATTTATCCGGATTTCGCGAGGACCCAGCCCGGATTTCGCTCGGATTCTGTCCGGATTTATCCGGATTTCAGTCAGAATTTATCTGTATTCGGGTATTTTAAACGGAAAACGGTTTTTATAGCAATTTCATCCGGTTTTAGCCGTTCATCTGGTTTTTAAACCGGATGGAAGATTTCACAATTTTCCATGTTCGATATATCGAACGAAATATCGAACGAAATATCGAGCGATTAATAGAATCTGATTTGTCACATGATTGACGTCATCACAGAGCATATATCCAAATTTTTTCAAAGTTATAAAATTCAATTTTATATAAGTAAATTCGAGTCTCGAACTCTCGACTTTTTGATACCTGAGCAGGTATAGACCTTTATGCTCGCTGACCAGGTACTTAAGCCATCACGCCACCAAGGCAATACGAAGGGAAGATGTGATTTCTCTTTTACAATAATAATTATCTCGAACATGGTTATTATATATATATACAATGAAAGAAAACGAGACAATTTTGGTAAAACTAAATAAAATAATAAATAAATAAATAAAAATACTAAAATAAAAAGAAAACGATGTAATTTTTTGGGTGAAACTAAAAAAAAATAATAAAAAAAAATAAAAAACTAAAAAAAAAAAAAAAAAAAAAAAAAAAAAAAAAAAAAAAAAAAAAAATAAAAACACTAAAATAAAAAGAAAACGAAGTAATTTTTTTGGCTTCTGAGTCTTGTGTTGATGAAATTGAGGGAAAATTTGTGGATTAGGTGTATAAGAATGATGTTTCTGTGACTTGTGATGATGAATTGGTTGATTTTTGCAGTCTATGTGATTGAGAAATATTGTTTTTGTGTCTTGTGGTGATGAAATTGATTGAATTTTTTGGATTGGGTCTATGAGAATGATGTATCTGTGACCTGTATGCTTGTGAAGGGTGTTTGAGCGGTCTAATTTAACGGTGTTGAGTGGCTTTTGTGATCTATGTGACTGAGAATGTTGCTTTCTGTGACTTGTATTGATGAAATTCAGTGAATTTTGTTGTTTAAGTGCTTGGGAAGGGTGCTTGTGCGATTTGAGTTAGTGAAATTGGGTGATTTTGAAGTCTGTGTGTTTGAGAAGGGAAGTTGAGTTCTTTTTGATGTCTGTGTGCTTGAGAAGGTTGTTTGTGTGACTTATTTTAGGGAAGTTGAGTTCTTTTTGATATTTGTGTGCCTAAGAAGGTTGTTTGTGTGGAATGTATTGCTGAAGTTAAGTGAGAGTTGAGTGCTGTGTGCATGAGAAAATATGTTTTGTGGAATGTAGCGGAAAAAAGTTAAGTGATTTTGTGGACCGTGTGCGTGAGAAAGTTGTTTTCTAAGTCTTGTGTTGATGAAATTGAGGGAAATTTGCCTATTATGTGGTCAAGAAAGTGTGTTTTGTGGCCTGCGATGGTAAAGATAAGTGAATTTTTATGCCTATGTGATTGAGAAGGGTAATTGTGTGACTTGTTTTAGTGAAATTGAGTGATTTTGATGTATGTGTGCTTGAGAAGGATGCTTGTGTGGTCTGGTTTGGTGAAATTGAATGGTTTTATGTACTTGAGTTTCTTGGCTTGTGATCAGTGATGGTGAAAATTAATTGAATCTTGGGTTTTGCTTATTTGAGTTTGGCTTTTGTGACTTGTGTTGATGAAAAATAAATGTTTTTGTGCAGGTGGGTGCTTATGTTTGTGTGTTTATGTGTTTTTGTGTGGCTAAGGATGACGTGATGTGATTTGTGCTGATGAAATTAAGTGGAATTGCTGTCTAATGGCTTGGGAAATTATGATTCTGTGTCTAGTATTAGTGAAACTGAGTGCTTTTGTTTTCTATGTGATTGGGAAATGTTGCTTCTGTGGACTGTATTAGTGAAGCTGAGTGCTTTTGCTGGCTATATTAATGAAGTTGAGTGATTTTATGTAATTGAGTTTGTTGTTTTGTGATCTGTGATGGGGAAATTAATTGAATCTTGGATTTTGTTTACTTGAGTTTGGTCTTTTTTATGATTTGTGTTGCTTAAATAAATGTTTTTTATGTAAGGAGTGCTTGGATATAATGCTTTTATGTGAAATGAGCTGTTGAATTATGTGAATTTTGTGTGCTATATGTTTGAAGTTTGGTGATAATGTGAAATACCTTGCTGGATTTGCGTGTTGATGTTCAGAATTATATATCTGAACTTAGTGATTTGTGATTGGTACCAATGAAATAATGTTTTGTAATATGTACTTGTGAAAAATTTGTTTGAATTTTGTGGATTGGGTGCATGAGAATGATGTATCTGTGACCTGTATGCTTGGGATGTGTGTTTGTGCGGAGTGATTTAACGGAATTGAGTGGCTTTCGTGATCTATGTGAAAAAGAAATGTTGCTTTCTGTGACTTGTATTGATGAAATTGAGTGAATTTTTTTGTTTATGTGCTTGGGAAGGGTGATTGTGTGATTTGAGTTAGTGAAATTGTGTGATTTTGAAGTCTGTGTGTTTGAGAAGAGCATTTGAGCGAATTATTTTAGGAAAGTCGAGTTCTTTTTGATGTCTGTGTGCTTGAGAAGATTGTTTGTGTGACTTATTTTAGGGAAGTTGAGTTCTTTTTGATGTCTGTGTGCCTGAAAAGGTTGTTTGTGTGGAATGTTTTGCTGATGTTAAGTGAGATTTGTGTGCTGTGTGCATGAGAAAATATGTTTTGTGGAATGTATCGGAAAAAAGTTAAGTGATTTTGTGGACCGTGTGCGTGAGAAAGTTGTTTTCTGAGTCTTGTGTTGATGAAATTGAGGGAAATTTGCCTATTATGTGGTCAAGAAAGTGTGTTATGTGGCCTGCGATGGTAAAGATAATTGAATTTTTATGCTTATGTGATTGAGAAGGGTAATTGTGTGACTTGTTTTAGTGAAATTGAGTGATTTTGATGTATGTGTGCTTGAGAAGGATGCTTGTGTGGTCTGGTTTGGTGAAATTGAATGGTTTTTATGTACTTGAGTTTGTTGGCTAGTGATCAGTGATGGTGAAAATTAATTAAATCTTGGGTTTGCTTATTTGAGTTTGGCTTTTGTGACTTGTGTTGATGAAAAATAAATGTTTTTGTGTAGGTGGGTGCTTATGTGTGTGTGTTTATATGTTTTGTGTGGCTAAGGATGACGTAATGTGATTTGTGCTGATGAAATTGAGTGGAATTGCTGTCTAAGTGCTTGGGAAATGGTGATTCTGTGGCTTGTATTAGTGAAACTGAGTGCTTTTGTTGTCTATGTGATTGGGAAATGTTGCTTCTGTGGACTGTATTAGTGAAGCTGAGTGCTTTTGCTGTCTATGTGTTTGGGAAATGGTGTTTCTGTGGTCTATATTAATGAAGTTGAGTGATTTTATGTAATTGAGTTTGTTGTTTTGTGATCTGTGATGTTGAAATTAATTGAATCTTGGATTTTGTTTACTTGAGTTTGGTCTTTTTTGTGATTTGTGTTGCTTAAATAAATGTTTTTTTGTGTAAGGAGTGCTTGGATATGATGCTTTTATGTGAAATGAGCTGTTGAATTATGTGGATTTTGTGTGCTATGTGTTTGAAGTTTTTTGATAATGTGAAATACCTTGCTGGATTTGTGTGTTGATGTTGAGAATTATGTATCTGAGCTTAGTGATTTGTGATTGGTACCCCTGAAATAATGTTTTGTGATATGTACTTGTGAAAAATTTGTTTGAATTTTGTGGATTGGGTGTATGAGAATGATGTATCTGTGACCTGTATGCTTGGATGTGTGTTTGTTCGGACTGATTTAACGGAATTGAGTGGCTTTTGTGATCTATGTGACTGAGAAATGTTGCTTTCTGTGACTTGTATTGATGAAATTGAGTGAATTTTGTTTTTTATGTGTTTGGGAAGGGTGATTGTGTGATTTGAGTTAGTGAAATTGTGTGATTTTGAAGTCTGTGTGTTTGAGAAGAGCATTTGAGCGAATTATTTTAGGAAAGTTGAGTTCTTTTTGATGTCTGTGTGCTTGAGAAGATTGTTTGTGCGACTTATTTTAGGGAAGTTGAGTTCTTTTTGATGTCTGTGTGCCTGAGAAGGTTGTTGTGTGGAATGTATTGCTGAAGTTAAGTGAGATTTGAGTGCTGTGTGCATGAGAAAATATGTTTTGTGGAATGTATCGGAAAAAAGTTAAGTGATTTTGTGGACCGTGTGCTTGAGAATGTTGTTTTCTGTGGAATGTTTTGCTGAAGTTTAGTGAGATTTGCCTAATATGTGGCCAAGAAAGTGTTTTGTGGGTTGCGATGGTAAAGATAAGTGAATTTTTATGCCTATGTGATTGAGAAGGATAATTGTGTGACTTGTTTTAGTGAAATTGAGTGATTTTGATGTATGTGTGCTTGAGAAGATTGCTTGTGTGGTCTGGTATAGTGAATTTGAATGGTTTTTATGTACTTGAGTTTGTTTGTTATGCTATGTCTGTGCATAGTTATGCTTATGTGTCAGCGATTGTTGATCTGAAAATGCTGCTTTTGTTATTTGTGATGATGAGACTGAGTGAGTTGTTGATTAAGCAGTTTCCAGTAAAGGATAGGATGGATTCACAGAGGGATAAAGTTGTGATACAAAGAGTACCCAACGCACTTGTATGCGTGGGCGGAAAATCTTGAGATGGTACGCATGCACCTGATGGGTAACTCATGGTTCTATGTGTGGGATCAGGTCGAGGGATCAGCACACTCGAGGGAAGACTCTCGGCACCTCCTCACCCCTACCCCACCCCTCGAGTGTGCTGATCCCTCGATCTGATCCCACACATAGAACCATAAGTTACCCGTCAGGTGCTTGCGTACCATCTCAAGATTATCCACCCCCGCATACAAGTGACCTGGGTACTCTTTGTTTCACAACTGTATCCCTCTGTGAATCCATCCTAACCTTTACTGGAAACTGCTTAATCAACAACTCACTCAGTCTCATCATCACAAATAATAACAAAAGCAGCATTTTCAGATCAACAATCACTGACACATAAGCATAACTATGCACAGACATAGCATAACAAACAAACTCAAGTACATAAAACCATTCAAATTCACTATACCAGACCACACAAGTAATCTTCTCAAGCACACATACATCAAAATCACTCAATTTCACTTATCTTTACCTTCGCAGTCCACAAAACACACTTTCTTGGCCACATAATACGCAAATCTCACTTAACTTCAGCAATACATTCCACAGAAAACAACATTCTCAAGCACACGGTCCACAAAATCACTTAATTTTTTTCCGATACATTCCACAAAACATATTTTCTCATGCACACAGCACTCAAATCTCACTTAACTTCAGCAATACATTCCATACAACAACCTTCTCAGGCACACAGACATCAAAAAAGAACTCAACTTCCCTAAAATAAGTCGCACAAACAATCTTCTCAAGCACACAGCCATCAAAAAGATTCCAACTTTCCTAAAATAATTCGCACAAATGCTCTTCTCAAACACACATACTTCAAAATCATACAATTTCACTAACTCAAATCAAAGAATCACCCTCCCCAAACACATAAAAACAAAATTCACTCAATTTCATTAATACATGTCACAGAAAGTAACATTTCTCAGTCACATAGATCACAAAAGCCACTCGTTTCCGTTAAATCAGTCCGAACAAACACACATCCCAAGCATACAGGTCACAGATACATCATTCTCATACACCCAATCCACAAAATTCAAACAAATTTTTCACAAGTACATATCACAAAACATTATTTCAGGGGTACCAATCACAAATCACTAAGCTCAGATACATAATTCTCAACATCAACACACAAATCCAGCAAGGTATTTCACATTATCACCAAACTTCAAACACATAGCACACAAAATCCACATAATTCAACAGCTCATTTCACATAAAAGCATCATATCCAAGCACTCCTTCCACAAAAAACATTTATTTAAGCAACACAAATCCCAAAAAGACCAAACTCAAGTAAACAAAATCAAAGATTCAATTAATTTCCCCATCACAGATCACAAAACAACAAACTCAATTACATAAAATCACTCAACTTCATTAATATAGGCCACAGAAACACCTTTTCCCAAACACATAGACAGCAAAAGCACTCAGCTTCACTAATACAGTCCACAGAAGCAACATTTCCCAATCACATAGACAACAAAAGCACTCAGTTTCACTAATACAAGACACAGAATCACCATTTCCCTAGCATTTAGACAGCAATTCCTCTCAATTTCATCAGCACAAATCACATTACGTCATAATTATCCACACACAAACACATAAACACACACATAAGCACCCACCTGCACAAAAACATTTATTTTTCATCAACACAAGTCACAAAAGCCAAACTCAAATAAGCACACCCAAGATTCAATTAATTTTCACCATCACTGATCACAAGTCAACAAACTCAAGTACATAAAAACCATTCAATTTCACCAAACCAGACCACACAAGCATCCTTCTCAAGCACACATACATCAAAATCACTCAATTTCACTAAAACAAGTCACACAATTACCCTTCTCAATCACATAGGCATCAAAATTCACTTATCTTTACCATCGCAGGCCACAAAACACACTTTCTTGACCACATAATAGGCAAATTTCCCTCAATTTCATCAACACAAGACTCAGAAAACAACTTTCTCACGCACACGGTCACAAAATCACTTAACTTTTCCAATACATTCCACAAAACATATTTTCTCATGTACACAGCACTCAAATCTCACTTAACTTCAGCAATACATTCCACACAAACAACCTTCTCAGGCACACAGACATCAAAAAGAACTCAACTTCCCTAAAATAAGTCACACAAACAATCTTCTCAAGCACACAGGCATCAAAAAGAACTCAACTTTCCTAAAATAATTCGCTCTAATGCTCTTCTCAAACACACAGACTTTAAAATCACACAATTTCCCTAACTCAAATCACACAATCACCTTTCCTAAACACATAAACAACAAAATTCACTCAATTTCATCAATACAAGTCACAGAAAGCAACATTTCTCAGTCACATAGATCACAAAAGCCACTCAAATCCGTTAAATCAGTCCGCACAAACACACATCCCAAGCATACAGGTCACAGATACATCATTCTCATACATCCAATCCATAAAATTCAAAAAAAATTTTCACAAGTACATATCACAAAACATTATTTCAGGGTACCAATCACAAATCACTAAGCTCAGATACATAATTCTCAACATCAACACACAAATCCAGCAAGGTATTTCACATTATCACCAAACTTCAAACACATAGCACACAAAATCCACATAATTCAACAGCCTCATTTCACATAAAAGCATCATATCCAAGCACTCCTTCCACAAAAAACATTTATTTAAGCAACACAAATCACAAAAAAGACCAAACTCAAGTAAACAAAATCAAAGATTTAATTAATTTCCCCCATCACAGATCACAAAACAACAAACTCAATTACATAAAATCACTCAACTTCATTAATATAGACCACAGAAACATTTCCCAATCACATAGACAACAAAGGCACTCAGTTTCACTAATACAGTCCACAGAAGCAACATTTCCCAATCACTTAGACAGCAATTCCTCTCAATTTCATCAGCACAAATCGCATTACTTCATCCTTAGCCACACAAAAACACATAAACACACATAATCACCCACCTGCACAAAAACATTTATTTTTCATCAACACAAGTCAGCAAAAGCCAAACTCAAATAAGCAAAACCAAAGATTCAATTAATTTTCACCATCACTGATCACAAGCCAACAAACTCAAGTACATAAAAACCATTCAATTTCACCAAACCATACCACACAAGAATCCTTCTCAATCACCCATACATCAAAATCACTCAATTTCACTAAAACAAGTCACACAATTACACTTCTCAATCACATAGACATCAAAATTCACTTATCTTTACCATCGCAGGAAGCAAAACACACTTTCTTGACCACATAATAGGCAAATTTCCCTCAATTTCATCAACACAAGACTCAGAAAACAACTTTCTCACGCACACGGTCCACAAAATCACTTAACTTTTTTCCGATACATTCCACAAAACATATTTTCTCATGCACACAGCACTCAAATCTCACTTAACTTCAGCAATACATTCCACACAAACAACCTTCTCAGGCACACAGACATCAAAAAGAACTCAACTTCCCTAAAATAAGTCACACAAACAATCTTCTCAAGTACACAGACATCAAAAAGAACTCAACTTTCCTAAAATAATTCGCGCAAATGCTCTTCTCAAACACACAGACTTCAAAATCACACAATTTCACTAACTCAAATCAAACAATCACCCTTCCCAAACACATAAACAACAAAATTCACTCAATTTCATCAATACAAGTCACAGGAAAGCAACATTTCTCAGTCACATAGATCACAAAAGCCACTCAATTCCGTTAAATCAGTCCGCACAAACACACATCCCTAGCATACAGGTCACAGATACATCATTCTCATACACCCAATCCACAAAATTCAAACAAATTTTTCACAAGTACATATCACAAAACATTATTTCAGGGTACCAATCACAAATCACTAAGCTCAGATACATAATTCTCAACATCAACACACAAATCCAGCAAGGTATTTCACATTATCACCAAACTTCAAACACATAGCACACAAAATCCACATAATTCAACAGCTCATTTCGCATAAAAGCATCATATCCAAGCACTACTTCCACAAAAAAAAAACATTTATTTAAGCAACACAAATCACAAAAAAAAAAGACCAAACTCTAGTAAACAAAATCAAAGATTCAATTAATTTCCCCATCACAGATCGCAAAACAACAAACTCAATTACATAAAATCACTCAACTTCATTAATTTAGACCACAGAAACACCATTTCCAATCACATAGACAGCAAAAGCATTCAGCTTCACTAATACAGTCCACAGAAGCAACATTTCCTAATCACATAGACAACAAAAGCACTCAGTTTCACTAATATAAGCCACAGAATCACCATTTCCCAATCACATAGACAACAAAAGCACTCAGTTTCACTAATGTAAGCCACAGAATCACCATTTCCCAATCACATAGACAACAAAAGCACTCAGTTTCACTAATATAAGCCACAGAATCACCATTTCCCAAGCGCTTAGACATCAATTCCTCTCAATTTGATCAGTACAAATCGCATTACTTCATCCTTAGCCACACAAAAACACATAAACACACACACATAAGCACCCACCTGCACAAAAACATTTATTTTCATCAACACAAGTCACAAAAGCCAAACTCTAATAAGCAAAACCCAAAGATTCAATTAATTTTCCCCATCACTGATCACAAGTCAACAAACTCAAGTACATAAAACCAATTCAATTTCACCAAACCAGACCACACAAGCATCCTTCTCAAGCACACATACATCAAAATCACTCAATTTCACTAAAACAAGTCACACAATTACCCTTCTCAAACACATAGGCTTCAAAATTCACTTATCTTTACCGTCGCAGTCCACAAAACACACTTTCTTGATCACATATTAGGCAAATTTCCCTCAATTTCCTCAATACAAGTCACAGAAAGCTACATTTCTCAGTCACATAGACCACAAAAGCTACTCAACACCGTTAAATCAGTCCGCACAAACACCCTTCCCAAGCATACAGGTCACAGATACATCATTCTCATACACCCAATCCATAAAATTCAGTCAATTTCATCGCCACAAGACACTGAAAACAATATTTCTCAATCACATAGACTGCAGAAATCAACCAATTCATTATCACAAGTCACAGAAACATCATTCTTATACACCTAATCCACAAATTTTCCCTCAATTTCATCAACAGAAGACTCAGAAACCATAATATATATATATATATATATATATATATATATATATATATATATATATATATATATATATATATATATATATATATATATATATATATATATATATATAAAAAAAAGCTTATTTTTTTTTTTTTTTTTTTTTTTTTTTTTTTTTTTCAGTTTCACCGAAAAATTACTTCGTTTCTTTTATCCTTTGTTGTATATGTAATAAGCATACTCGAAAACCTTATCAAGATTAAAAAAGGGCAAATGTGATCAGAGATAAGAAAGTTATTATTGTAAAAGAGAAATCTTTCCTTCCCTTCGCGTTAATGCCTTTAGCTCAGAGGTAAAATACTGGTCGAGCGACCGAAGAGTCCCGAGTTCTATCCTTCCTCGGACTCTTAGAAATTGAAATTTTGTTCTGGAGTTTGAAAATGTATGACTTAGAAAAAAAAAAATTTGGATATATGTTCTGACATGACGTCACTCATGTGACAAATCAGCTTCGATTAATCGATCGGTATATAGTCCGATTAATCGGTCGATATTTCGTTCGATATATCGAACATGAAAATTGTAAAATCGTTTGTCCAGGTAAAAAGCCGACTGAAATCCGGGCTGCGCCCCGACATCGTGGCATAAAGGTAGAAGAAATGATGAAAATTGGTGAATTGGCTGAAAACCCAAAAGTGGGGTCGAAACCCCAAAGAGGGATCAAAAAGGGGGTAAAAAAAAGGGGTTCAAAGAGGGGGAGGTAAAAAAAAGGGGGGGGGGGGGTTCAAAAAAAAGGGGGGTCAAAACCCCCAAAGAGAAGTCAAAACCCAAAAAAAAAGGCCTCAGGAAGGTGCCTGAGATCAACTTCCGGTCTAATTCCGTTCAAAAAGCCTCAGGAAAGAAGCTGAGGTTAAATTTGCAAATGCAAATCAACATCACGTTAGGCTTATCTGCCCGTCGTTCTCGCCACCTATACTACTCATGTATTCTCAAATCTTTTATGTGTTTAAGGTTCAAGGTAGCATATAAATTATAGCATATAAAGAATTATAAAGGAAATTTTTACTTTTTTCCACTAGACGGTCTTGAGAAGAAAATTAATGACAAACACCCCAATCCTATGGCATACCAGATAGTCTGAAAAACACGAGTGCTTCAGACTGTTTAAAGAGAACTTTGTACGAATAATGCAAACGTTAGAAACTCTTTCCATTGAAGGAAATTCCTCCACAAGAAAACGCGCCTTTCAATTGCATTCAGTGGCATGAAAAGTCGTCATTTATCATGCCTGTGATGTTGATCTCGAAGTACTCTGCGGTGCAGTGCCACTTGTGAAATGCTCTCCAATGAAACACTTAGGATATCATCAAACCCTCGCTGCACATTCAACGCATTGTGGAAAAAATGGTTATGCACCATCGTAAGGATGAAGACAAATTCACCGGTGAGGTGTTAAAAGAAGCTAATCAAATCACCAATCAACTGAGATTGAATCTGAATATACCACGAATTGCTGGTAGGCTGCAACACAGCAGCGAATATCCAACAGCAAATTCCAAGGAGTTCTGAAGAAAACCCTTAAAAATTCCGTATCTGGATTCTACAGACTCTTCTTTAGAATTACGGTTTTCTATCGAAAATTTACATATTTATTTTCTGTAAACACGTTACTCTTGAAAATCGATGAATTTAAGGAAAAGCAGCTCCATTTTACAGCTTTTACCATTTATATGAACTAGAAGCAGAGCTTGATCTTTGGTTCAAAATTTTGAAGGAAAAGAAACTGAGTTGTGAAGAACTAAAAGATCTTGTCGTCTCCCAAGTCTTAAAGGAGACTGAACCTTTCTTTCCGGCGACGAAAAAAGCTCTTCTTGTACTACTCGCCCAGCCATGCACCACTAGTACAGTAGAACGCTATTTCAGTACTCTGAAAAGGACATGGGAGAGGGAGAAGGAGAGAGAACATGTTAAACGGACTGGTTATGATGAGTATACACAGAAAATGTATGTTTTACAATTTTTACTTTATTCAAAGAGGAGTTGGTAAATTTTGTCATGAACCCAAGGAAATTACTTTTTAATAATATCAATAATTTGCAACTGTTCCACATTGCGAATTTTTCATCATTTCATATTGTATTTGATATTCTACAGTATTGTATTAATAAAATTACTTAATTAAATTTTAATTATTTACTTATCCCTATAAATGTCCCTAATTTAATGTCTGCTTCTTTCCCAGTAAGCTTTATAAAATTTGATTTTAAACTGCATCACCTAGCTTGGAAGCTGGCGACGCCTATATATATATATATATATATATATATATATATATATATATATATATATATATATATATATATATATATATATATATATATATATATATATATATATATATATATATATATATATATATATATATATATATATATATATATATATAATTTGAGCTAGTGATTTATTTCTAGGAAATCTTATTCTAATGATGAAAATTCATCTTCAGCTAAAATGAAATTAAAAAAAAAAAAAAAAAAAAAAAAAAAAAAAAAAAAAAAACAAAAAATCAAAATATTAAAAAATTTTACAAAAGAAGAAAAGAATTAATTAAAAACGCACCACAACTCACGAAAACATCCTAACGGCAGAACAGACTGAAAAACATAGAAATTAAGCAACAGGAAAATTTTATTTTAAAAGGTTGGTTGGTTGGTGAGAAAACAAATAAATATAAAAGCACAGCCATATACATATAATTAGAATAAAAACTAAAAATAAAATAAAGAAAATTAGAAATGGACGTATAAAAACAATTCCGATAAAAACATGAGCGTAAATGAATAAATAGTAAAATAATAAAACTACTAATAATAATAATAATAATAATAATAATAATAATAATGGTAATAATGATAAAATAATAATAAAATACTGAGAACAAAAAACAAAAATAATAAAAATAATAAGACTGGCATCAATGAAAACTACAAAAATAAACCAAAAATAATAAACGGGATAGCAGAGATAAAAAGAAAAACATCCATAATAAAGTAACAAATAATAAAAAGATTATAAAAATGAAAAAATTTCCCCTCCCCCCCCAAAAAAAATTTAAGATACCAAAACCAAGCCTAATAAAAGCAACTCTATATATATATATATATATATATATATATATATATATATATATATATATATATATATATATATATATATATATATATATATATATATATATATATATATATATATATGAAAAACTTACGAAGAAAACAGATAAATTATTTTTATTACTAAGGTTATGCATTTCAGTAAAAAAATTTACTGCAAAAAAAGTTAACAAAATACATTTCGCAAAATAAATTAATCTAAAAATATTCATAGCTGAAGAACTTTAAAATAATGAAAATATAGGAGCGGTAAAAATTCTAAATAGTGATAGTAAATATTAAGGAATTATTAACAATAACTGAGAAGATTAATGGATGGGTCAAAAATATGCACATGACAATACATAAAGAACGAAGAGAAAAAGAAAAGAAAACTGGAAAAAAGAAAGGTAGATCAAGCAATTAGTATTACCAAAGTAGAAATATAGATATTATGAGTTGGTTTAAGTGCTTTTATATACATGGATTCCAAAGTTATAATTTATCGTCAGTGGAGATATTTTGATGGATAATAAAGTTTTGTGGAAGATAGAGAATATTTAGTGAAATTAGAGTTATCACTGATTGTTGAATTCTCTTGTTTGGAAATAGTAAGGTCAGTACGTATTGAAATTTTCATGTGTGTGAAACTTTACATCTATAGTTGTATGTTAGTTTGACTCATATTGCATTAGATATAATAATATTTAAATACAATGCAAGGTTGGAACCAAACAGGAATACATTCATTAATATTTTATAATTCCAACCGATTGAATTGTTACTGCTAAAAAAGGAAAAAAATTACATTGTGAAAAATGTTCATGAAAGGTATTTCTAATTTGAAAGTAGTGATCATTGTAAAGAAGTTCAATTTAAGGAAAAATATAATAGGCAGGACATTTACGAACATTGTATGGATTAATTTTACTGTGATAGATGTTTTATTGGAATGAGGAAACTAGTTAATTGAAAACTTAGAAGATGAATGATTAAAACGAAGAAATTTAAAGAAGATTATTTCTTTTTGTAAAGAATTTAAAACAAAACAAATGTAATATGCTTTATGTATGTTAATGTAATATGCTTTATGTATGTTAAGGACGGTAAGCTTTGAGAAAGGGTGATTGAGCTAAAGAATTATATCCAAACAAGAAATTAGTTGGTATACGATAAAAAGTAGTGAATCCACAACAAGTGTGAGAGATAATTAAGGTATTCATTAAATAAGGAACGTGTACTTTATTACGAAAGACATAAAAGCAGTCATCAATCTAACAACGGTAAACTAAACGTTTGTGTTTTTGAGGTCATTCATCAAGCCATTTTTGTTCTTGGGAGGAAATGTAAATTTTGGAAAAAGTAGAGCAAAGAGAAGAATCCAATACCATAATGTTTGGCAATGCAATTTCTTATCAATAATGAAGATATTTTTTTCGTTGGATAATTTTAGAGATCGAAAAAATTGTTTTGAATTACATCATGGAAGAAAGAGTTAGTTTGAATAATATAATTAATAATAATTTTAGTTAGTTTTGAATGAGATATATTTGTGAATTGGTATTTTATTTATAATTGGCCACTAAGGTATTTAGAGATTTTTCTTTCATTGTTTAAAGATAGTTTGAAAAGTATAAACTGAATATATACAAAGATAGTTTGAAAGGTATAAACTGAAATATAAACATATATGTGTTGATACCCAGGTTTCTCTTTCTCAAGCTTATCAGAATGTTTAAAAATTTATATAGTTTAAAGATCTGAGTCTTATAAAAATTCCATGATTCAGTAATAAAATTGGAAAAAGTTTTAACAGTTTTTGAACTACCACACTGATTATTTCAGTTAAAGGCAGATAATATTTTTTATTACAAAACAAGGCCCAAATGTAGGCCATTTAAATAAAATAAATGTCATTTATTGAAAGAAAAATTGTCATACTAGAACATATTTTTCTCTTTTTATTTGAGACTTGAATTATGCCGCAGACAGTCCCAAAATATAAGAAAAACAGACTATTTTTCACAATTTATCTTTATTAATATGACATAATATCATATTTTCATACAAGAATGTATATATCGATAATGTAAAGCTATATTATTAATATAACATTTATTTATGTAAATCCTTTGAATTCGAACAACTTTATTAAAAGTTGTCAATTTATTTGTTATATATATATATATATATATATATATATATATATATATATATATATATATATATATATATAATATATATATATATATATATATATATATATATATATATATATATATATATATATAGTATGGGGGGCGAGATCGGAGACGCCCGGTTTTAAACCGGATAATCGATTCGAAATAAAACCCGAACGGTCTTTTCTGCCTTTGCGTGCAATCCTGCATTCTCAGGGACCTTCCTGACATTTTCTTTGTCGGCTCACGGACCCACTCGGACCCCCGGACCCCCAGATTCGAGCCAACTTCAGCAAGACTGAACCGCAAAGAAAATGGTCAGGAAAGAGAGTGAGGTGAACGCAGTGATTTTGCAAACTCAGGCAACTTCCTGATAGCATTTTTTGGGGGTTCACGGGGCCCCCGCGGGGGCACCTTCCCCAGACTTGAGGCCAATTTCAATGGGTTGAACCCCCCCAAAAAAAAGGTATCAGGAAAGAGCGTGAGGTCAATCTGAGCGGAGTCATTGCAAATCAAAATCCCGTGCGGTTTTTTCGAACCGGTTATCCGGTTTAAAAACCGGGCGTCTCCGATCTCGCAAACATTAGATATAATCTTTGCGAGATAAATAAAATATATATATAATATATATATATATATATATATATATATATATATATATATATATATATATATATATATATATATATATATATATATATATATATATATATATATATATATAACCATGGTGGTTTTGGATAAAGTCACATTCAAAAGGCAACTAATGGTGCAGGTAACTTTTGGTATCTGATGTACCTACTTAAAGATGTGGAGAAAAACTTGCAATGATTATGGAGCATGTATTAAGAAACAACACGTACTTTTCTCATCCTGAGAATTTATTACTTAAAATGTTAGTGGACACAAGAAATGAGATTTAGTTGTTCAACTAATTATTCAAACAAGACCAAGGAATTTCAATGCAAGAGTTTTTGAACTTTCTAAAACCCTAAACTTTAATGCAGATGATTATCTAAAAATTCCTGATTGGGAAAAGGAAACAGTCGCCCAGCCACCAATTTTAAAAGATTTAACAATTGACGAAATAAAACAATTTGTAAATGAGCCAATTAACTGTTTTATTTCCATGCCACAGCCAGGATGTAGAGCATGCAATTGTAAATGCAGTTACACCAGCGTTACTAGTAAAAATTGGATATCAAAACAGGAATGAGAATAATTTTAATGTAATACAGTCCAGAAAAAACTTAAAGAATTCAACAGCAAAAAACACTACACCCAATAACTATTTAGATTTATAAAAAGATAAATGTTAAGAAGTTCGCTCGTTTTTTGCTTATTTTTTGAAATTTGTATGTTAATAACTTTCTTTTATGTTTTATTTATAATCATTCCTAATATATATATATATATATATATATATATATATATATATATATATATATATATATATATATATATATATATATATATATATATATATATATATATATATATATATATTATATATATATATATATATATATATATATATATTAAAATAAAGGAATGAAATTTATAAGTATTGATGATTTCTTTTTAATTTTCCCTTAAAGTTGAGAGGATAGGGATTTTCGAAGGGTATTTGTGTGCATATCTTTGATGTGTAGGTATCATCCTCTGAGCTAATGTTACGGGGAAGAAGGCGTACAGTTATTTATTTTTCTAATTTTTCAAGGGGGTGGATGTTGTGCGAGGAGTAAGGTGGTCCCACACACCGATTATTTCATATAAAATGTTACAATCATCCTGACGTCCCTGCACACCCTAGTTTCTGGAAACAAATTTTTGACCCACCCTCATATATATATATATATATATATATATATATATATATATATATATATATATATATATATATATATATATATATATATATATATATATATATATATATATATATATATATATATATATATATATATATATATATATATATATATATATATATATATATATATATATATATATTATAACTGCTTTGTTTTATCTCTAATGATCTCTTTTTATACTCTCACAAGAGTGTTCGTCGAGGGCCCTCGGAAGATCTTGGTTCCCCCGAATTGTGGGGTTCGCGGGTCTTTCTCAACGCCATATTATATATATGTAATATATATATATATATATATATATATATATATATATATATATATATATATATATATATATATATATATATATATATATATATATATATATATATATATATATATATATATATGTGTGAACTTTATTCTGAACAATTTTTAATACATTTCATATTTTTTAATGTTCAAATATAGAAAACTAACTTCTTTGTTGTGCAACCATAATATTAGAAATTTTTCGTGTTTATGATATTAATTAATATCTATCATGAGTTAAAATAATCAGAATGGGTATTTAGTTCTTTAAATATATATATATATATATATATATATATATATATATATATATATATATATATATATATATATATATATATATATATATATATATATATATATATATATATATATATATATATATATATATATAAATTTAAAAAAATAAAAAAAAAAAAAAAAAAAAAAAAAAAAAAAAAAAAAAAAAATTAAAATAAAAATATATATATATATATATATATATATATATATATATATATATATATATATATATATATATATATATATATATATATATATATATATATATATATATATATATATATATATATATATATATATATATTCCTAATGTGGTTTTTAAAACTTGTAGCTTCCGAGCTTGCAACGTGCCTTGGTATACTATTTCGTCTTTGTCTCTCTACTTCAACATTCCTTTCTTGCTGGAAACGTTCGCTCATTCAACCTGTGCCGAAGAAGGGTGAACTCTCAACTATCCAATTGCTGTCACATTTCTTTGACATTCGTTCTTTCTAATGTTTTCGAATCTATCCTTAACAGGAAGATTTGGAAACATCTCAATTCTTTTAATCTCAGAGCGTCAGTATGGCTTTCATGAGAAATGCTTTTCTGGTGATCTTCTTTCCCTTCTCTTTGACTCTTGGTCCTCCTCTCTTCGGCATTTCGGTTAATCCTTTGCTATCGCGCTGGAATTATCGTAAGTCTTCGATAGACTTTGGCACAAACCTTTGATTTCCAAACTTCCTTCTTTCGGTATCTGTCCTTCTCTCTAATTTCCATTCCGGTCTTTCTATAGTAGCTGTTATAGACGGCCACCGTTCTTCCATTAAATCTACTAATAGTGGTATTCCTCAGGGTTCTTTCCTATCTACAACACTTTTTATTCTTTTCATTAACGGCCTCTCTATTACTTATCCACTCCTATGCTGATAACCCCATCCTTCATTACTCTTTCCAGTTCCACGCAACAGCAGTTGATAGACTCGAGAAGGGTAGCCTTGCAGCAACTAACCTCTGATCTTTCACGCATTTCTAGTTAGGACAAAGGAAACATAGTTGTCTTCAATGCCTTAAAAACTCATTTCCTCCATCTCTCCACTCGACACAATCCTCCACACAACCATGATAACTTCATCGAAAACACAAAATTCAAACCTTCGTTTGTTCTTAATATTCTCGGCGTATTCTTTTATCGTGATCTTTCTTGGAAAGATCACATTACTTCTCTTTCTAAACAAGCTTCTAAGAGGTTGGGTGTTCTGAAGCGCCTTCAGAATTATTTGCTTGCTCTCTATAGGAGTGTTGTTCACCCATGTATGGGTATTCTTCACAAATCTGGAGTGGTTTCACTCATACAACTCTCCTTGAGAAGGAGTCTAGTGTTTTTCGTCTCATCAACTCTCCTGCTCATACTATCTCCAATCCCTTTCTTCCCGTCGAACTGTTGCGTCACTCTCTCTTTAAAATCACTATTACAACGGACACTGCTCTTCTGAACTCTCTCGTCGCATGCCTCCTCTTTTAAAAAGAGCTCGTGAGAAACGCCTTTCTACACAGTCTCAACCTTTCTCTGTCCAACTCTCAGACGTGAAACTTAACCGCTATGCTTAATCTTACAAATACTCTACTTTTAAAATCAAAACCACACTCCCTTTATCTGTTTTCCCAACTTGCTTTGACTTGCATACTTTCAAACACAGCTTATCTGGACATGTCGGCCTCCTTCGACTTAGATTTTTTTTTTTTTGGTAGGCTT
>SEYY01024455.1:110000-115000 GCA_009176605.1 Armadillidium nasatum | reverse complement strand
TAAGATTGTTTGTGGAAGAACATATCAGAAATGTGTCTGACCAATCAGCAGATAGTGTCATGATGACGAAGGAGTTTTCTTGTTAAAAAAATATTACATTTTTGGAGAAACAAATGTAAATATTTTGTATATATATATATATATATATATATATATATATATATATATATATATATATATATATATATATATATATATATATATATATATATATATATATATATATATATATATATAATTTTAATTACTATTAATTTTAAAATATTTATATTATTAAATATATATATATTATATATAATATATATATATATATATATATATATATATATATATATATATATATATATATATATATATATATATATATATATATATATATATATATATATATATATATATATATATATATATATATATATATATATATATATAATATTTTATTCAAGATCAGTATCCTCATCTTCAAACGATTTTTTTTATGAAGTATCGATTTTTTTATGAAGTATCGATTATTTTATTAAAATGAAGGCCATGTATGTAAAAAAAACGAACATTTGTCTACGGGGGGCTCTGCCCCCCGTACCCCCGACCCGTGAGTGATGATGATATTGTTGACCACTTTTCCTGTAGACGATTTAGGGTATTTCCCATGTTTTCCGCAGACCGAAGAGATAGGGGCGATCACGATATATCAAATCAAATATCGATTATTTGAGGATAATGATCTTGAATAAAGTCATATATATATATATATATATATATATATATATATATATATATATATATATATATATATATATATATATATATATATATATATATATATATATATATATATATATATATATATATAGATTATGTTAAGAAGTACCCCAAAAAGAAAAAATTCAAGTACTTATATAATTTTTTCCTAGATGCGATATCAAAAATCTATTCCCACTAACGCAAGAAATTGGGACTAAGATTATTCAGTTAAATTTTCAGCTCATTTGAACCAGTAGTTTGACCACGCTTTTCATTTTTTTTTTTTTTTTTTTTTTGAACTTTGGGTTCAAATAACTTACAAACCTTTAGAATCTCAGAAAAAAAAGTCAGAAATGAACTTAGAACTTCAGGAAAAATGCATGTGCACTGAAATTTTTAGCTCATGAGTTTCAATAATAAAATTTTCCTTTAAGATTGATCCCTCCCTATTAGCGTAAAAATGCATTTTTTAAAATAAATGTCTTGACCAATTTCCAAGTAATTTAGGTCATGTAA
The DNA here is from genome assembly GCA_009176605.1 of Armadillidium nasatum. Taxonomy (NCBI): domain Eukaryota; kingdom Metazoa; phylum Arthropoda; class Malacostraca; order Isopoda; family Armadillidiidae; genus Armadillidium; species Armadillidium nasatum. The sequence goes on along the minus strand of SEYY01024455.1, from coordinate 113,740 downwards.
GTGACGAACAAGGGGGAAGATTCAACCAAAATATCAAAATTATGGGAGACTCAACCAAAATATCAAAATTATGTAGGAATGGTACCAATGTCCCAGAGGTTCTTTCGTGATGGCTGATTAATGTTGATACTTGAAAAGAAACTTGCCATCAACAAACAAATGCACCAGAAATTTATTTTCGCAGTGAAAGTATCATATATATATATTTTTAATGTAATTTCTATTGTTTTATGTAATTGTACTTTAGTTTGAAGTACTTGTGTTCATGAAACTTGAAAATTTTTTTAACCTATAACTTACTTTTTTTGTCCTAATTTGAAAAATCTTAAAAATAGCCCATATGTTGTTGACAAAAATTTGACAAAAATTGACAAAAGGTATATTTTGAATAAGTTTCTAAAGTTTGAAAAGGTGAAATATTTTTGAAGCCAGCTTTCCTGATAAAGAAGATTAAGAGTTAGACCAAGGATTTTAAATTTTAATAGAATGGTAAGAAAATGGATTGTAAGTCTTAAGGCTCCATTCTTATTCCGACAAGCACCTTCTATCAAAAACACTAATCGCTTCAAAGGAAACCATAAGAAGTTCAACCACAAGTCCGATCAGTTTGCAGAACAGAAGTGTAATAAAAGCTTCTTTTCTGCTCAAAATCTTTTAGGAGAGAGTTCATAGTAACTTTCTTCAACTGTATGTTGAGACTAAAAAGATTTAATGATGATGAAAAATGAGGTCAAGAAAAACGATTTTAGAGATAGGAGATGACGGGAGATTATACTCTTATTTAGAGTTTGGTAACTGAGAATTTGAGATAGCCAATATACGACTGGAATAACAAGTAAGAGATATAAAAAAACGAGATAAATTTAATCGTAGATTTGTAAGGGAGTCTTCATCTTAAGATAAAAAATTCAAGACTCCAAGCACGAAAGCATCAAACTCGTTGCTGAAAACATATAGGATATAGGATATAAGATAGAGAGAAACCAGAGGATTGAGTCGGTTCGAGGATACAAAATATAATTTAGTTAGAGAGCTCAAACACCTGAGTTTTAGTAATTGTTACTCTACTAGAAATATGATCCAAAGACAATGGAAATTAATCTGTAAAGAGAATATATATACAGGGTGTTACAGGATCTCACCGACAAACCTATAAGATCGATAGGTCATACAGAGATGAAGATTTTTTGCTAAGGTATATATATACCCCCCCAACCCGTCGTCCCGGGGTTCTGCGCATCGGAAGAGGTGGGCGCCACACCACATAACTTAGTCCCGGTTTGTTGTTATTCAGTTTTGTGTGTGTACAGACACTCTTGCCTGTACATTCGAGAGGTGTTGTCCGGGTAGCAGTAAGCATAGATTACGAATTACATGAGCTGACAGACATGATAATGTGTTACGGTGATGTTAGGGGAAATGAACGAGGGGAGAGAGTCGTCGCATCTACGACCAACGTTATCCTAACAGGAGACATTCACACCAAAGTACCTTTGCTGCAATACATGGCGCTCCAGCACACTTCTGTACTGAGGAGCGGGTGCAGCTAATATTTGACTTTTGTAAACTTTGGATTGGACGTGAAGGACCTGTTGCGTGGCAGCCACGTTCAAATCTTAACTTTTCTCTTTTGGGGCAAGTCAAAGGTATGGTGTATTAAACTCAAGTTACATCTAGAGCTCAGCTGATTGTCCGTATCAATGATGAGTTTTACCCTATTGCTCAGAATTACCATTCATGACGGAGTTGGACAGTCGTTGCTGCGACGGTATCAGTCATGCAATGGGGCGCAGGGCAGACTGTTTGAACGCACACTGTAATGTAAGCATGCCTTCCAATAAAATATATTGTATATAACTCTCTCTATTCCATTTGCTAACAATACGGAAGAGCACACGGTCCCATGAGCATAACTCCGAGACGACGGTTGGGGAGTATTTGTATATTTTCAATATGCATGACTTATCGGTCCTATAAGTTTGTTGGTGAGATCCTGTAGCACCCTATATATATATATATATATATATATATATATATATATATATATATATATATATATATATATATATATATATATATATATATATATATATATATATATATACATGGACAAATAATTAAGGTCTGCTAACTCTCTCGCAGACCGAATACATTAAACATCAATGTTTAAAGTTTGCTATAGGGGAATCGAACCCGGGCCCTATAGCACAAAAGCATAGCGTTTTACCACTACGCTGCTGGCGGTTCAAAAGAGAAATCCAAAGAGGAGGCTTATGAATTCACATGAGCAACCTCCAAGGATTTCTCCCGACCGCGCTTGAGTGAGTGGCAAATGACCCGGGCTCGGCCCCCCCTTTCCTCTCGCAAACTAAATAGACAGACAAATAATTAAGGTCTGCTAACTCTCTCGCAGACCGAATACATTAAACATCAATGTTTAAAGTTTGCTGTAGGGGAATCGAACCCGGATCTGCGAGAGAGTTAGCAGACCTTAATTATTTGTCTGTCTATTTAGTTTGCGAGAGGAAAGGGGGGGCCGAGTCCGGGTCATTTGCCACTCACTCAAGCGCGGTCGGGAGAAGTCCTTGGAGGTTGCTCTTGTGAATTCATAAGCCTCCTCTTTGGATTTCTCTTTTGAACCGCCAGCAGCGTAGTGGTAAAACGCTATGCTCAAGCGTGGTCGGGAGAAATCCTTGGAGGTTGCTCTTGTGAATTCATAAGCCTCCTCTTTGGATTTCTCTTTTGAACCGCCAGCAGCGTAGTGGTAAAACGCTATGCTTTTGTGCTATAGGGCCCGGGTTCGATTCCCCTATAGCAAACTTTAAACATTGATGTTTAATGTATTCGATCTGCGAGAGAGTTAGCAGACCTTAATTATTTGTCTGTCTATTTAGTTTGCGAGAGGAAAGGGGGGGCCGAGCCCGGGTCATTTGCCACTCGCTCAAGCGCGGTCGGGAGAAATCCTTGGAGGTTGCTCTTGTGAATTCATAAGCCTCCTCTTTGGATTTCTCTTTTGAACCGCCAGCAGCGTAGTGGTAAAACGCTATGCTTTTGTGCTATAGGGCCCGGGTTCGATTCCCCTATAGCAAACTTTAAACATTGATGTTTAATGTATTCGGTCTGCGAGAGAGTTAGCAGACCTTAATTATTTGTCTGTCTATTTAGTTTGCGAGAGGAAAGGGGGGCCGAGCCCGGGTCATTTGCCACTCGCTCAAGCGCGGTCGGGAGAAATCCTTGGAGGTTGCTCTTGTGAATTCATAAGCCTCCTCTTTGGATTTCTCTTTTGAACCGCCAGCAGCGTAGTGGTAAAACGCTATGCTTTTGTGCTATAGGGCCCGGGTTCGATTCCCCTATAGCAAACTTTAAACATTGATGTTTAATATATATATATATATATATATATATATATATATATATATATATATATATATATATATATATATATATATATATATATATATATATAAGAAAATTATATTTGACCTTTGCTCATGTTGCAGTCGGGGGAGTCCTTTGGGCTTGACTCCGTGAAAGTAAATCGTGGGCAAGTTCCAATGCAATTTCCTTTTGTACTGTCGTAGCAGAGTGGTTAGCGCGCTAGACTTACCATCTTAAATGTTGTTGGTTCGAGTCCAATATCAGACATTATTTTTCTATATAAAAAATAGTCTGTAGAGGTTATAGCAGACTTTAAAATCTTGTATATATATAATATATATATATATATATATATATATATA
>SEYY01024455.1:95000-107500 GCA_009176605.1 Armadillidium nasatum | reverse complement strand
TTTAAACCACGCCCATGAAAAAATATACTTATAGGGTTTCCCTATCCAAAAACCCAAATATATATCTTGGTCAGAAAAAACATATATATTTCCCTGGCTAAGAACCACATCCTCGAATAGGGCTCTGCCCTATATGATATATATATATATATATATATATATATATATATATATATATATATATATATATATATATATATATATATATATATATATATATATATATATATATATATATATATATATATATATATATATATATAAAATATCTAAAAAACTTGCTGAAAGAGAAAACATACATTAGCTGGGGAGAAAAAGGACAAAGAAAGTATTACTGAGTCTCTTTGTCCTTTTTCTACCCAGCTAATGTATGTTTTCTCTTTCAGCAAATTTCAAGTTGTTTGGAGATTAAGAAATGTTCCGTGTTTGCATGATTTTTATCCTCTCAGAGGTTAATGTAGATAAATTATATAACAACCTTTGTTATCTGCCTCTGCTGATCACCAGGAGTTCCGTTTTGTCCCCACCCCTGGCCATATACAGGCACCTGTTTCTCAGCACCATCTGTCCTAACAAGATGTTCCCTTCTTGCTAAGATCTCATTACACGATATCCTTATTGAATCTGAAACTGGCTTTCTTCTGCAGCTATATGCTGACTGTGAAGATTGTCCAAGATGTTCTTACCCTTTGCATTCTTCTATGGATCTTTTTCGACCTCTCCTAAATACTAATTTTGAAGTGACCACTGCTGAAGTTCCACTTTGGTGTCCAGACTGGGGAAGAGTATCCCTGTCTTTTTTTATATTTCGTTTGAGGGCGATTCTACTGAACTGGTGGTATTGAAAAGATAAACGGGAAGCGAAAGAGCGGTCTTTCCCCTGGCTTTATAGGAGTAAATTGTTCACCAATTGGCCCTCTCACAGGATATTCACCTTTTTTTGGATTACAGGGTTTCTCAGACCTCTCGACTCATTCTCATCAATCTTTCACAAGTTGTGAGGAGCTTTCTGGACCTCTTCACTTGTTCCACTCTGACACCTCGATGCAGGAGGTGCTTCACTCCAAATTAACATGTCGGTGGGGCTTTGGTAACATCTGAAAATTTCCCTCTGATATCAATTTAATGTTCTCCCTCAGTGAATTTGGAGATGACACCTTACTCCTTTCGCCTGTTTTGCAAACTATGGATAATCGCTCAAAAGAAGTAGATAAAGTGGAGGAGGACCTAGCCGTATTTTTAGAGGCGACTCTCCAATAGTATACCTAGCTCAGACAACCTAGCCACCTCCCCAAATAAAATCTATCTCACTTGTGCTAGATTACCTGTTACCGCCGGGATGAAATATTACCTCGTTATGCGATCTTTGTCCCCTCAATATTCCTATGGGTGAGAGTTGATATATTATGTCACTAGATTTGGATCATCTATTGAATTCGGAATAGCAATGATTTTTTCTCTTCAATTGAATTTACTACGGCTATTATGCCAATTTTGAAAAATTTGTCTGCCTTTCTGGAGAACATTCAACTATTTGCGTTTGTCTCCAAGGACTATAATTATGCTTAAATTGTTTTTTTTTCCTTTTTGGGATAGACCGTCTCCTTTGTATCTACAGAAAGAGGGGTCAATAATTGTGGGATTGCTGGAATACAGATCCGAATGTCAGTTTTTTTTACCTCTTTTCTCCTTCACACTGTTCTACATATCGTGACCACTTCCTTACATTTAAAGTGACTGCACAATCTGTTCAGTTTATTTGGCTCCCGGCGTTCCAATTTCCTTGGCTGATTGACATCTTTTGTGGGAGGAATTAGTCAATTACCATATTGATAGCATCTTGGTGGACTTTTCACACCACTTTCCTTCCTATTGTGGAAGGCCCAAGAGATTCAGACGTTTACGAGGCTAAAGAGGCTGTAAGGGTGAGGATGAAGAAGTTGAAGTAGCTACTGCATGCAACAGTTCACCAGCCAAAAGGCAGGGCTCTCTCCTGTCTAACCATTGAAGAGTTTGAATGTAAATTACAGGACATCTTGTTCAAATTTATAAGGAATTTCAGCAACAAAAAATGACAAGAACAAAAATGTCCTGTCCTGTGTTAGGACAGGACGTTTGGAAATTCCAGCCACATCTTGCAAAGAGATCTAGCTGCCCATGACAATACCTTCGAGGGTATCGAAGATTTTTATATTTGAAACATTTTCATAGTCAAGGGAGGTAGATTCAGACTGCATGGTTACAATAACCTATTTTGAGACTAGATCAAAGGGTGAAGAGTACTGAAAGTCAGCAACAAATGAGCATTCGGGATATTAGGTCTTTCTTCAAGGGGAAGTGATATACACCTGTCACACAGACTCTTGTAAGTCCTTCAAGATCCTGGGAAGGTTTAGAATTTGACATCATCATCATCATCATCATCATATATTGCACCCTTGGAGGTATTGCGAAAACTGTCAATTCAGACAGTACAGAAATATCTAGAATAGAACTTTGCAATTAAGTTGAAGCCCTATGTTAAAGTGGATCATTCCTCATTTTAATGACCATAAACTCACGGGTACTGAGAAGTCGCTTTAAATTATTATCACTGATCAGTCGGGAGAGTTGAAAAACGTAAACAAAAACTACATAGGAAAGGACACATTCTGATGAATACCAGGAGTAAGGTCCATGGTAGGTTTAATTTGAAAAATATGTGATCGTCGGTGGTTCCTTGTCCGAGAAAAGGCTTATCAGACACAGACGTACTCGAAGGTGGCAAAGGCAATCCTAAAGAATTGTCCAAAGCAAAAAATCTAGCATTTGTTTCCTATTCTGTTAGAGACAGTGAAATTTCGAAGCAAGCTTAATTGCACCTTCATATTATATTAAATTAAGTACTCCCCCTCCATGGACATGGAGTCCATGGAGTTTGTATGCAGAGTTTCACGCTAGATGACTCGGCACCTCTTATTATGAGTTATCCAGAGGGGTCAGGGGAAAAAGACCAAACCTGATGTTAAATCACGCATATACAAAAAATATGGTACAAAATACACCCCATGCACACAGGTAATAGAGAAATGAATGCATATATAAAAGAATATGTAAAGAAAGCAAACAAACAAAAGATAAGAATATAAAAAAGCACCAACGAAAACAACAACAAAGCAAAAATTACATCAGAAACGAAAGAATAAAAGCAAAAAAGCGGTTTGGAGAAAGCAAAACAAAAGGTAATAAAAATATATAAATAAAAATGATGAAAAATATATAATAATAAAAGTAACAGACAAACAAAATTTAACATATGGAATGAAAGGAGATCGTTGCAGATATAAAGTGTCTGCGCCCCCTTTTGATGAGGGTATATATATATATATATATATATATATATATATATATATATATATATATATATATATATATATATATATATATATATATATATATATATATATATATATATATATATATATATATGATCAATTCCAGGTATCAAAGCTGCAGCGAAGCTGTTATTATTTATTGTTTAGCTCCAAAAAGCAGAAACTTAAGATCTCGAAGCACTCAGGAGCATGAAGCATATGTTTCAAGAGTTCTAGAGCAGGCTAGTAGGAGCTCTTCCGAATTATACAGTATAATCAAACATGAATGAGCATCAGAAATGCAAAAATCTGAGCTTATTACTCTAGTAAGAAGCAAAGAAATGCTCGATTAACGCAAATTGATCGGCAATTCTTTCGCAGAACAAGTTGATGAATGTAATTGTCAGGGTCAACTTATTTATTCAAATTGAAAACAAAGAAATGAAACCACAATGCAAAAAAAAAATGATAATAGCTTAGAGGTTTTTGTTATATTATAAATCAATATTCGAGATGAATTTCAGCTATTTTTAAAATTTTTTTTTTTTTTAATTGCGGCAGTTAACTGCCTAAGCACATAATTACTTAACTTAGACCTTAGAGTTTACAACAAAACAAATGTAATTTGGAGATACTTTATATATATATATATATATATATATATATATATATATATATATATATATATATATATATATATATATATATATATATATATATATATATATATATATATATATATATATATATATATATATATATTATTGATCACTCTGTTCTATCGCCATTACAAAGGACACAGCACTTTTGAACTCTCATGTCGCATATATCCACCACGGAGATGAGCTCGAGCAACATGCCTTTCAACACAATCTCATACTTTCTCTGTAAATTCTATGACCTCAGACGTACCGTTTTTCTCAATCTTACATGCACTCCAAAGTTTAAATTTGGAACACCCTCCCTTTACCTATTTTCCCAACTTCCATTGATTTACACACCTTTAAAGGCTTTGTATCTATACAAGTCGGCCTTTAGATTGACAATATTTCCAGTGTTTCTAAAACTCTGGTGGAATTTAGTAGGCCTCTTGACTTCGCCTACAAGAGATAGTAAAGTTTATTTTCATATATGTACTGAAATAAGCCACAACTACTCATACTTATATCAGGTTATATTAAAAACGAACGTAATTGGTAAATTCATAAAGGGTGAGGGCGAAAGGAGAAAGCGCAGACGAAAGAATCAGTAAGGCCATAAGAACACCTTTCTGTTAAACAAAGCAAATAAGGATTATACAAAAGGAATGAAGTGGGTTCGACGTGCTTTGAATTCAGAACTTATGTAGTGAGTGTTCAATAAACTGTAGAATTTATGATTATTAACCTTGCCTAAATCCCATAATAGTTAAGAAAGAATAATATTTAAAAATAATGAAAATTTGACTGTGCTATACTATCAAAGACTCTGTCACACACAACGGAAAGGAAGTTCCCTCTCCAACACCAAGCGACAACTATTCCTTTAGCGAGAGGGAGGATAATTCTCCCCCCCCCCCAAGCCACAACATCAAGACGCAAGAACTGAAGAATCGAATCCTCCAACTCCCCTAATTCTTCCCCACGAAAGCAGTCCACCTAATGACTAGCAACTATATTCAAGTGATTTGCCTCGATTTGACGAAACACGCAATCAACTGGCTAAATACCACAAACAACATATTTAAATTGCATTCCGTCCATGACCCTAAAGAGAAGGTGAAATTGTTATCTACAATATTACCCACCACACTAATTGCTAAATTATTTCCTTTGAGCAATAACTGCTACAGCGATTTGCTAAAGGACATAGAAACCACGTATGCACCATGCATCCTATAGAGTGCACTCTGTTTTCAAAAACGGGCTAAAACCAGAGGAGAGGCTATCCGAATATTTTCTATTTTCCCGTTAGAAATGCATTGGAAATCTCTAATTATTCATTGCTGTTTAGCAACGATGCGAAGTTTATGAGACAACTACTTTCATCAAAAATGCCAATACCCATTCAAATTTCGCTGCAAACTATGATTGAGAATGCATCAATAGAAGAAATTTGTGCGAGTCGCTGACAGTATATATTGAAGTTTTACACTCCCGAAGGATAACAAAACCACTTCCCTCACGGGAGCATATGATGGGGGCATGCGTTCTCCTTGCGAGAAAGCACAATGCGTGTGACTTTCAAATCCATTGAAAAAGAAAGAAATAAAGACAGCGATTGTTTAAGGGAATTAATAAAAGGTCATCCTGAGATTATGAAACAAATTAATAATTTTTCGAGACACGTAATTTCCATAGCCGAAAGAATATACAGCGACCTCTACGAAAGGGAAAATAAAAGAGACTGCGGAGAATTTCCAAGACGTGGCTGGAGCGCAAGTGCGAGGAGAAATAGCAACGCCCGAAACCACGCAGGGACTCAAGGAGATGGAGATCTTTGTTTCTATCATCGACAATACGGATATAAAACTCATAGATGTGAATTCGTAATATGTGCTATAGCACCCTTTTGAGAAAGGAAATAGACCCATGAGAGCGAATAGCAACACCGCTAAAAATGACATTCGGGAAACGAGTAAAGACAGCGCCTAATAGATTTCAGCAACGTAAAGAGAAGGAGACAGTGAGATTTGCTGGCGTCGTCGAAGTCATAATTGTAAACCAAAAATTCACTAGACGTTATATGGAAAAATTGAACGTAAACTAAAACAGAAAGAAGTTAATATATTATGGGTTCTTTAAAGATCATAATAATAATAATAATAATAATAATAATAATAATAATAATAATAATAATAATAATAATAATAATAAAAGTATTAATAGAAATGATAATAAGTAATAATTACGATAATAATAATAATAAAATTAATAATAATGATAAGAATAGTAACAATGATAGTAGTAATAATGGAAAAATAATAAGAATGATAATAATAATAATAATTATAATAATATAATAATAATAATAATTCCACACAATTCCACAAATTTTATTCAAAGAAAGTGCATTTACAGGTTTACAATATTACAGTAGTACTAATTACAATAATAATAATAATAATAATAATAATAATAATAATAATAATAATAATAATAATAATAATAATAATAATATTATCGTGACTGTCCAGTTCTCTGAAAAGGGGCTGCTGGGGGAAAACACTGCGGTTTCCTTTGAGCCCCAATGTTTAATATATATATATAATTATATTTTATTTAATAATTACAGGTTATGATAGGTTATTTCTAGAGTAACAGAAAGAAATATTGATCTTGCAAGCAACAATAACAATGACGTTACTTATAATGTTTACAATGATAATACTGTTAATAATAATAGCGATGATGAAATATACTTTAAAGACAATAATAATAATAAGAATAATAATATCAGTAAGAATAATATAATAACGAGAGTAATAATAATAATAATAATAATAATAATAATAATAATATAATAATAATAATAATAACAACAATTATCGTGTTAATAGTTGCAATGATGGAAATGATTTTTGCGGTTGCCGTAGAGTATTTGATTTTAATAATATGAATAATAATAATAATAAAGATAATAATCCAACTAATAAAAACAAAAAAAATTAACATAAAAACAAAAATAAATAAAATAAAAATAATAGTAATAATAATAAATAATAATAATAAAAATAATAATAATATTAGTAATAATAAAAAATTAATAATAATAAATATATTAATAATATATAGTTAATAATAAAATAATAATAATAATAATAATAATAATAATAATATAATAATAAAATAATAATAATAATAATAAATAATAATAATAATAATAATAATAATAATAATAAATAATAATAATAAAATAATAATAATAATAATAATAATATAATAATAAATAAAATAATATTTTAATAATAATAATAATAATAATTTAATAATAATAATATATAATAATAATAATTAATAAAATAATAATAATAAAATAATAAAAAAAAAAAAAAAAAAAAAAAAAAAAAAAAAAAAAAAAAAAAAAAAAAAAAAAAAAAAAAAAAAAAAAAAAAAAAAAAAAAAAAAAAATTAATAATAATAATAATAGTAGAGGATATGAGTTTAATTGACATTATTATTGACTGTAATAATAATAAAGAAAAAAATAATAATAATAGAAAATACGGCGAATACAACGAATGTGCTTATTTTAATCTAGGAATGCTAAAGGAATTACAGGTAATTAATAATAAAAATTTAATAATTGAAGAAGATAGAACGGAGCAAGTATGTAATGGGAAAGAAGCCACACTCATTTTAGAGATAAAAGTTTACATTGAAAATGAGGAAGGAAGTGTTACGGAAACGTTAATGAATAAGGCGAGATATCCTTCTTATAAGATAGAAGACAAGGTAAGAGGTAGGCTATTTGTGATCGATTGCGGTACTGTGTTAAGCTAAATCCTTGCAAGTGCAGAGGAGAAGATGAGTGAGATAGTGGGGAACTTGAAAGCTGCTAACGAAACCTTCGATTTTTTAAAAAAAAGTTTAATTATTTGACCGATTAAGCTGAAAATTTCAGTATAGATAGCTTTTTTCCCGACGAAAAAAGTCCATTTCAAACGTTTTTTAAGAGGGATTAACCATTTATAAGTTATTTGGGGTCAAATGTTGAAAAAATTGAATAGTGGGGTCAAACTACTGTTCCATATGAGCTGAAAATTTAACTGAACAATCTTAGAACCAATTTCTTGCTTTTGTATGATACGATTTTTGATAACACGTCTAGGAAAAAAGTTATAAAAAGCTCTCGAACTTTTTTTTTTGGAAAAAAAACTTACCCTTCCGGAGAAAAAAATTATTTAAAAAAAAAAATACAACATACAATTTTTTTTTTTTTTTTGAAAATTCTTTAGAGGAGAGATAGATCTAAAACTATTACTTATAGCATTATTAAATGCTATTATTTGAAGAAAGATATAGCCTCTCAAACTTTTGGAATATTTGAAATTTTTTTAAAAAATGGACCTTTCTTGAGGGGCTATATCTTGGAACAAACGATTCGGATCGAATAACATACAGAAAGTATCTTGAATCCCCATTACTATTCTATACCTACCTTAAAAATAAGCAATGTAGAATTTGTAGTTTTTTAAAAAAAAAATATATATATTTTTATCCAAAAAGGTGAATTTTTTTTTTTAAAAATTTTATTTTTCGATAGTTGGTCAGTTTTGGGCTAATAAAATTTTTTGTACAACTCTGTGAGCAAAATTCTGTTATAAGTTTTTCTAGCCAATCGATTTAGGAATGTACTCACCAAATTTCAGCCAAAAAAATTTTTTGGGCTTGGCTTCACCGTAGATTCAAACATATCTAAAATATCCGAAATAACTTTTTAACGGTTTATCCCTCGTAAAAACGTTTTAAATGGAATTTTTTCGTATGGAAAAAAGCTACCCTATATTGAAATTTTCAGGAAAATCGGATGAAAATTTTTAAAAGAAAATGGATCCTCTCGTTAGTATGAGGGGCTTTATAAGGTAGAACTGTTAAAGTCAATGTTTCGATGACTATTTGGGTTAAGATTTTTTATGTAGTAACAACTTTATATTAAATTTGAGAGAAAACATTTTAATAGATGTAGAAACAAATTTTAGTATTAAACTAAATGGTAACTATCGTAATAATAATGAAATATTAGTAAGCTTTCTGACTGTATTCTTCAACTATCTTGTAATTTGCCGACCATCCCTATTTTATCTATTGTCCAGCTTATTGATACTTTTAAACATTTATTTGAAAATCCTTATCTAAAATTAAACTTGAAATTAAAAATGGAGCAAATGAATGAATGGGCGCAATTTGGCAGCAACGGTAGCACTAGTGGAAGGATGAATGAAAAGCGTGAAGGCACTGCAAGCAAAAACAAGCTTACGGCAGTAGAAAGTCTACTACCACAAGGGCTTCAGCAAGAAATGAAAAATAAATTTCCCTACCAAATTAAGGTTAAAGGACGGCCCATCAATATTAAGGCCCGGCGGTTCCCTGCTAGTTTATACAATAAAACGAAGGCAGAGCTACAAAAACTGTTCGAAGCAGGAGTAATAAGGAGAAGCAACAGCGAGTGAGGTTTCACTATATATGTTTTAAAAAAATGTATGAGACAAAGATGAGAGAGTCGAGATTATTAAGAGAATTTCAATCTAAGACGATTAAACGATTTTTTCCGAAATTTAGAAAAACAAATCCATAAAAATTATGAAAACAAAATGAAGGAGTGATTAAATCAAAAAGATCCTTATATGAAAATGTTCCTATATCATTCTTCAAAGTATTCTGGAAAAATAAAAAAAAAATTAAGCAAATTTTGAAGGGGGGCATTTAAAGTTTTGGTAGGCGATTTCCCAATTTGAAAAACCATTAAAACACCATAAAGGATTGCTTCAATCAAGAACAACCTTTGATAAAAATGTTTCTACATCATTCTCCTAAATTTCTTGAAAAAAGAAAAAAAAGGTGCTTAGCAAATTTTGAACAAGGGCAATTTTAAGTTGGGTGGGCAATTTTTCAATTTTGAAAAAAACATGAAAACACTATGAAGGAGTGTTTCAATCCAAATCAACCCTTACATGAAAATGTTTCTACATCATTCTCCTAAGTTTTCTGAAAAATTAAAAAAAGGTTGTTGAGAAAATTTTGAAGGGGGGCCATTCAAAGTTGAGGTAGCCTATCTCCTAAACCATAGCCCCCACAGAAATTTTACAATAATAGAGAAATATGTATCGTCCCCAATTATACTGATGTAAAAAGTGTGATTTTTCTACAGTGAATATGAAAAGAGTTATTTCGTAAAACACTAATCGACAAAATGTCCCACTGATAATGTCCCCTTTTCCTTAAGGATAAATTCGAAACCTTTAGAAAGAACAGAGGTTAAAGAAATGGAAGAGTAGTTAGAGGGTTGAGATAGGTCCCTCTTTTTCGTGAAAGACTGAATGAGAGCACGTTTACAGCAAGAAGGGAAGGTTGAAGAAGAAAGACAGACGAAATAGTTTACCAAGACAGAGTGCAAGCTCGGAAGCACAAGTTTTGAGAACCATAGGAGGGATACCATCAGGACCGTACGCCATCTTAGTGTTATGTTCAGAGAGAGCAAAAATGACGTCTTTAGAAGAAATTACAATTTTAGGCATGAATTTTAGGGGGTTGAAGAAGTAGGAACAGCTCCTGAATCGTCTAAGGTTGAGTTAGAGGCAAAAGTTTGAGTGAAGAGTTCAGCTTTATTAAAGGAAGGCAAAACGTCAGTTGAACCGTCAAAAGATACTAAACGATGTAAAGAGGAAGAAGCAAAGTTAGAATTCACATTTTTTTGCAAAATACCAGAAAGAGCTTGAAGAAGAGGAACCAGAAAGATTTTTGCATTTCCCACTGAGAAAAGAGTTTTTAGTGTTACGGAGGATAGATTTTGCACGATTCCGGGATGAAATATAAGTTGCGTGAGTTTCTGGAGTTTGAAGACGACGGTAATCTCTGAAAGCAGCATTCCTGCTGTAACAGAAAAGGTAAGAATTGTTAAACAGAAAAGATTGAGGAGCTTCAAAGTGAAAAAGCTTAGATGTACAAAAGGGTAAGTATGGAGACATTAAAATGGATAAATAGATGGCTCATGCAACAGAAAAGATTTGTAAATAAAAGGGTTAAGATTTAGAACATTGAAAATAAATATAAGGAAAACTTTAGGGAAAGAAAAAGAATGCCAAGAGGATATATGCTTTTGCGTATATATATATATATATATATATATATATATATATATATATATATATATATATATATATATATATATATATATATATTATATATATATATATATATATATATATATATATATATATTATTTTATTTTATATATATTATTATATTTTATATATTTAATATAGAATTATTTATGTATATATATATATATATAATATATATATATATATATATATATATATATATATATATATATATATATATATATATAATATATATATATATATATATATATATATATATATATATATATATATATATATATATATAATTATATATATATTATGTATATGTATGCATGCACTGCAACATATTTTTTTTTTTTTTTTAATATGAATATATGCTTAGGAAAGGAAAATAATGAATTATTTTAGTTATAGTTTTGTGAAGAAAACGGGCGTTAGTTTAGAATATATTAATTAATATGGAATAATAATATATACATGGTGAAATAAAATCTACAATGCCAAGAATCTGTAAGATTGTCCAAAACGGAATAAATAAATGAAGGGTGATGTAAAAATTTGGAAAGTTGAAAAATTAATATATATTACTTATAAGGATAATTTTATTCTTTACAATAGAAAACTCTCGTAGGCTGATATTTAAGTCATATTGGATTTCCATTCCTAAGTTTCTACTATCGAATCTTTCTCCGGCCATTTTTTTTTTTAAAACATTCGAAATGATATTGTCTGCTAAAATGTGTCATATATTGTTATTCTTGCAGAAAGAAATTGAAGCTTTCGTCAATAGATGGCAGGGGAGAAGCCACGTGATCAAGATGAAAGATAAGAAAGAATACTTGATTCAAAATTCAAAATGGCGGAGATGAAAACCACATGAATAAATAAGGATAGAGAAGAAAGAACATGAAGAGTGAGAAATGATGACCACCGTTGAACTGTAAGCTGATTGATACTGAAGACTTCCTGGAGTACAGAAAAAGGCTACATGCCTCCAGTATTCAAACAAAAAGGTTTCACGTCTCCGACATTCAAAGGAGAAGTCTTTGTGCCTACAGACACTCAATAACGGATGGGCTTAACCTCTCGTCTCTCTGATACCTTATGAAAGGGAAGCTGCTCCTTCGGAAACCCTCTAGGGAAGAGTGTGAAAGGCTTTAAAATCTCATTCGGATTATGAATAATAAAATCAAGTTTGGAAAATTTCTTCTTAGGACCACACAACTTGGCGAATTTGCCACCAAAATAACCGAAAAAAAGAAGGAAAACTGTAAATGCTCTAAAACTGAAATTGAGAAAAATGGAGGGCTGGCTACAACATAACCCCCATTTAGGACGATGAA
>SEYY01024455.1:72500-92500 GCA_009176605.1 Armadillidium nasatum | reverse complement strand
CATTAACTCCAATTAGAATTTGAAGAAATTGATGATATTCCTTGTAATGATAAAGATTCTTCAAATTACGTTTCTGGTAATGAAGGTAAATTGTATTCGAATTTTAAAATTGATAAAGGATAGTAATGTTTTTCTATTTATCTACAATCTACAACCTCTCCCAGGAAGGGTTTTCACCCTGTCAGTGGAACCAGCATCTATCCCCATCTGCTTGTAGAAGTTCTCCCAGAGCCCTCTAAAAGATCATGTTTTTCGGGTCGTTGGTCTCCATGCCGGTCCATGAGTCTTATCAAACTCACAGGTAGGGTTTTTACCCTTTCAGTAGGACCAGCATCGTTTTCAAACTAACCTCTAAACACTCTCTCCCAGAGGTCTTCAAAAGATTGTGCTTCTCAGAGCTATGGCTTCCAATGCTGGTTCTGGAGTAGTTACAAGCCGTTGACAGAGTAATCACAAGGCCGGATGGCTAGTCCTGTCGTCCTTGCATTTAGTTCTCTTCACATGATCCGATCCTGTCGTCGATTTTCAAACTCCTGTTTCCAAACTTCAAATTCTCAATGTCATGGTTTAATTCTTCATTAAAAGCCGAAAGTCCATTATCTTGAAAGATTTGTTGCTCCTCTATAGATTTTGAGATATAATTTTATCGAAACTTATTTAAATTTTTTTTTTTTTTTTTAATGCAAAAAATATTTTCTAAAATTCAAATTTTAAAATAAATTTTAGCTTTTAGTTTTCAAAAATTTTGTTCAGTACTATCTGAATGCTTAAACCTTCTCTTTTTCTATTTTTGGGAAATTATTAGATTAATATTCAAAACAGATTCCAAACTGTTCTGTCATCAAATGCCTCAAGCAAAAAGGGAAATTTAAGGAATAAAATTACAACAATCTTAATTTCTTCTTACAAATTTGTAATTTTAGAAACTCATTATTTTTTAGACATAGTAATAGAGATATAAGGTGATAATAATGTAGAAAACTCTCTTTCAAACATATATATATATATATATATATATATATATATATATATATATATATATATATATATATATATATATATATATATATATATATATATTAATTAAATTTCCTAAATAAAAAATATTAAAAGAATTTTAAAAGTTACGCAATCAAAACATTAAAAAACTAATAGATTTTTTAAAAAAATTTCATGTACCGAGAATAAAAATAAAAAAATAAATAGTTTTGAAAGATAAACACGAAGTTTCATATTTTATTGCGAAAATAAAAAATAAATAAAATTTTTTTTGGTCAAACCTCATAAAGTCAACATGACAAAATGGAAATAAAGAAAACATTTGAATGGCACAAAGTTATATATATATATATATATATATATATATATATATATATATATATATATATATATATATATATATATATATATATATATATATATATATTATATATATATATATATATAGAATGAATTGAACTCTTAAAAAGAATCAGGAAAAAGGTTGAAAAAATGTGTTGCTGTGGCTACGCCACCAACCACAATTATGAACCGCCAGGGGCCCCGGCCCCGGCAAACCCCGACCCCATCTCGTCCCCGGCTAAAATCAGTGAAAACAGGGGTTTGCTTCCCGGGGTTAAAATGGCAAATTATATTTAAGAGGACAGTCCAATTTCAAAAAAAAAAATTTAATTTTCAGCCAATTCTCCTGAAATTTTCAATGTAAATTGTTTTCTTCCCAGTGAAAAAAGTCAATTTCTCGCGTTTTTCTAAGTATAAAATTTAAAAAGTTTTTTTTTTAAATTTGTCCTTTTTTTCAAATGAATGGCGGGGCCAAATTACTTTTTGGAATAACTTGAAATTTGGATTATATATTCAAAATTCTATGGGCTTCAAAAGCTTTTGATAGACTTTTGTTCCCAAAGTTATAGAAAAAATTTTATAAGCCAAAAGCTGACCAACTATCGAAAAAAAATTCACGTTTTCGGAAAAAAATACAACTTTAACATTTCTTATTTTTGGTGGGTGTATATAGGAGGGATGGGACTACATATTCCATTCTATACTTTATTCGATGCGATTCGTTGGTTTCGAGATATAGCCTTCAAAAAGGTCCATTTCTGTATTTTTTTTAAAAATTTCCAAAGTTTGAGAAGATACATCTCGCTTCAAATAAACAACATTTAATAAGTACTAAATAAAAATTGTTGCCCTGTCCCTTCTCTAAACAATATCCAAAGATAAAAAAATTAGGAGGTGCCTTTTTTTTTTTTTTTTTTTTTTTATAATTTTTTCCTTCAGAAGGGTACTAATTTTTGCAATTTTTTTTCTAGATGTGGTATCAAAAATCTTTTCCCACCAATGCAAGAAATTGGTTCTAGATTATTCTGTAAATTTTCAGCTCATATGGAGCAGTGGTTTAACCGAACTATTAATTTTTTTTCAACTTTGGGTCCAAATAACTTTCAAACCGTTAGACTCTAAAAAATGCTCAAAATCAACTCAAAACTTCGGGAAAAATGCATACACCTTGAAAATTTCAGCTCAATCAGTCAAATATTAAAAAAAAAAAATTAGCAAAATATAAGAAAATTAAGATTTTTCTTGTTTTTTTCAATATTTTCATTTTGTTTTCTGTTTCTTTTGACCACTCCTTTTCTGCTAATGAATGTTCCCCTTTGTGTTTTGATTTTAGATCCCCGTAAAGATTTGGTTGAAAATTTTTTACTTGTGTAACCCGGAGCTCATCTTCTAATTTTCTGACTGCAGATGTTACATTTAGCTATTTCGAGCATATCCTGAAACATTGTAAAATACTCCAGTACTGCAGAAGCTGATCTTTTAGCTATATTGACTGAAAGTATAAACAAAATGATAATTTTGAAATAATACAGCTAATGAAACAAGTTTGATAAATAGCAATAAAATAACATTGATATGTATAAATACAGGTTATACTGATAATTTTATATTTTACATTTTTTCAAACTTTACCTGTTGAATCACTATTGTGAATCAGAATTTTTTTTCTTTTTTAATTTTTGTGCTTTTTTTAAACTTTTATTCTACAAAATCTGTAATTTTCTGAAATATTTTCGAAGAAAATGCATATAATCATTAATTTAAGTGAATGTTGGCTATTCTACCCATTCCTTACAATTAAATAAACCTTAATTAAATATATATATCTAATTTTCTTAACATAAAATTTCATTGCTTTTGACCTCTTTACAAATTCCAGGCAACCACGCCATAACCCCGGCCCCAACAAAATTCCAGCCCCGGTCGGTCCCTAGCCCCAATTGTTGGAGAGGGTGATAAAAGTTGGGACATATCATATGTATCAAATGAAGGCATTGTTCTTTTCTTTGCTTTACAATTCATTTTGAAAGCACCCTAACCACAGCAGTAAATAATTGATTTAGGACTGTGGTAAAGGAGCAACTGATTCAGAGTTAAATCATTTGTTTACCTTTTGCACTTTTCAACATAATAATATTACGTCTTCGAAAACACGAGTTCAATCTTCTTCTATTTCAAATTTTCAGAATATTTTATTTTCGCAGTTTTTTTTTTAAAGATTCACGTTCTTTCTCTTATCAAGCAAGGTTCTAAAAGTTTTCTGATCTATATTTGGAACTTCAAACCTCATAGTCCATGCTTTTTCAAGAGGTGGCATTCGTTCTTGTCTGGAGTACGCGATCCAATTATATTGAACTTTAAAAGTAGAACCTAGAGATTTTCATCAATCAATTCCTTTACTTTTATTTCCATATATATATATATATATATTATATATATATATATATATATATATATATATATATATATATATATATATATATATATATATTATATATATATATATATATATATATATATACTAGCATAATAGGAGGGATCAAAGAGTAACCTTAAAGGTCTGGCTGGCAACTCTAGTTTGAAGAGTGATCGACAAGTGACAGCACGAAACAAAAACATTCGACAAAGACACGGCAGTATTGTAAAGTTGGCGGATCCGATTACTATTTGTTTCAAATATTAGTAACTTGCAGTAATAAGTTTTGGAGCAGTAAAGGTAGCAAATTTAGTGGTGTTCACTGAAGAATGCAACAGCAGTACGGAGATCAATGATTTTCGTTGGAAGTGTATGAGTGGCAAAGGAGATTCAAAAGTGTTGTGACAAGTGTGACTGATGCTAATAATTGCGGTCGGACATTAAATTATTATTTTGGAACATTATATACTCACAGGAATACTAGTGAACAGTGAATCGTATTGTGATCTCCATAAAAACCATTTGAAACACTCATTTAAAGAAAAAACGTCAGAGTTTACTTAGTTTTTGTGTGTTGTTACAGCATGAAAATGCGCGGCCGCATATATTCCACATAACGGAGGACTGATATCTATTTGGACCACTTTAGAAGGCTATGGGTGCCGAGAAATTTTCAACAGATGTCTAGGTAAACACAATGGTGCATGCATGGCTGTGTTGTTTATACAAAATTCTTTTGTCCCAAGGAATCGAAGTTTTCGTAAAGCGCTGACGCACATGGTTTGAACTCAGAGGGAATTATATTGAAAAGTGGAGGCATTTTAATTGAAATGTATTTATATATTGTTATTTGAATTCGTTTATATATATATATATATATATATATATATATATATATATATATATATATATATATATATATATATATATATATATATATATATATATATATATATATATATATATATATATATATATATGGTTTAGGTTAAGAAGTTGTCTGACATTATATATCGATATTTTGAAATTTCGATATCAATCGATACTTTACAATTTATATAGTTTTAGTATTAATTTCCCTTGTATTATGACATGTTGTAGTTTTTCATTTTAAGATGAATGGTAAATATATAAGTTTAATTTGTTCTACAGATTGGTGTTTATATATATATATATATATATATATATATATATATATATATATATATATATATATATATATATATATATATATATATATATATATATATATATATGGTGTACTACGGCAGTAGGCCCGTATACCACGGCAACTTTCCATCTATCGGTTAGGCCTGTATCACAAGACAACGTCGGTCATTCAGGTTATGATAAGTTGAACTAAATACGCTAGAAAACTAAATAATGATAATAATTAAAATAATAACAATAATAGTAATAATAATATTAATATGAATAAATGAAATGAAAGCCAAATAGTAATAATATAAATCTCAAAAAATTTGCATTGATATATCGATGTTTCAATAGATTGATATTTCGATATATCGATATTTCCATATATCGAAGGTCTGACAACTTCTTAATATATATAATATATATATATATATATATATATATATATATATATATATATATATATATATATATATATATATATATATATATATATATATATATATATATATATATATATTACCTCTGATAACCAAAAGCCACAGGCCTACCAAATTTTCACCAGTTTGGGAGAAATCGGTAACCTGATCAGATTAGAAGTCAATATGTCCTGATACACTGTGTTTGGAGGTTTGTAAATCATAGGAAGTTGGAAAAACAGATAAAGGGAGTGCTTTCCAGACTTTAAAAGTAGAATACATGTAAGATTGATTATAGTTGTGGTTAGAGAGTTGGAGAGAGAAATGATGAGACTGTATGGAAAGAGTGTTGCAAAAGCTGTTCTCAGTGTATGAGGTATGAGACGAGAGAATTCAGAAGAGCAGTGACCATTTTAGTAGTAACACTAAAGAGAGACTACAATTCGAAGAGTAGAAAGAGACTGTAGAGCTTAGTGAGACAAGGAGAATTGATAAGACGAAAGGGCCTAGGCTCCACCTTTTCAAGAAGAGCTGCATGTGTTTAAACACCCCAGATGTGTGAGCAGAACTTCATACAACGGCGAACAACACTCCTATGAAGAGAAAGCATCTGGGGTGGAGTGAAGAAATTCTAAAGGTTCCTCAGAACACCCAACCTCTTATAAGCTTTTTTAGAAAGAGAAGTAATGTGATCTTTCCAAGAAAGATCCCGAGATATGAATGTTTGAGATGTGTTTTCGAGTTGTGTAGAAGAGTATGTTGAGTAGAGATATAAGGAATTGAGTTTTGGAGGCATTGAAAACGACCATATTTTCTCTGCCCCAATTTAAAATGCGAGATAGATCAGAGGTCAGTTGCTCCAAGGCAACCATCCTTGCGTCAATTAATTGCTGTTTCAAATTGAAAACAGTAATGAAAGACTGAGTCATTTGCATAGGAGTAGATAGGAGATGAAGTATCGGAGAGAAGATCATTAATGAAAAACAGGAAAAGTGTTGACATGGGACAGATCCTTAAGTAACCACTATTAACAGATTTAAAGGAAAATCTACAGCCGTCTGCAACAAATGCTATAGAACGCTCAGAAAGGAAATCAGAGAGAAGGCCACAGGAAAAAGGATAGATTCCGAAAGAGGAATGTTTAAAAATCAAAGCTTTGAGCCAGACTTTATCGAAGGCTTTCGATATGCACAGCGCGAAAACAAAAGTTTCACCGAAATGCTGAACAGCGAGCATCAATAGTCAGAAAGAAGAGAAAGAAGATCACCGATAGAGCGCTTCTTTCGAAAGTCATACTGGCGATCAGAGATAAGATTAGAAGAATTGAGATTTTTCCAAGCCTTTCTGCTAAGGATAGATTCGAAAACGTTAGAAAGAACTGAGGTTAAAGAAATTGCACGATAGTTGGAGGGTTTAGAGAGGTCCCCCTTCTTCGGCAAAGGCTGAATGAGCGCACGTTTCCAGCAAGAAAGGAAGGTTGAAGTAAAAAGACATTGACAAATTGTTCACCAAGGCAGGGTAAAGCTCGGAAATACAAGTTTTGACAACCATAGAAAGGATTTCATCAGGACCGTACGCCATACGTAAATATAATTTGCGCGAGTTTGTGAAGTTTGAAAACGAATGTAATTAATTCCTGCTGCTGATAGGTTTAGCAGAAGGGAAAATATATTAAATGTACTCCTCCATGCCAGAGAGAATCACCTTGGTTATGTGCTCTACACACTCCAAGGTACCCCTAACACGGAAGCAGTAATCATTCCATGTGAAGTCAGAAAAGTACAACCGCAAGTCAGACCAGTTGGTGGCACTGAAATGCCAGAAACTTCTCCACGCGGAAGGCGGGGACCGTTCTTGTAGATGACTTGAAGAGACAGAACAAGATACAGAGACAAGTAGATGATCGGATGAACACAAAGAAGGAAATAGTTTAACAGTGCAAGAAGAAGTATAACAAATTAGGAAAAGAACAAGTATGTTGAGCTCATCACCAAGGGGGTCAGGTATACGGGTAGGGAGACGCACCAATTTCTCAAGGCTTTCCTTGATAGAAAATTGGTGGGCGAGTTCACCAGCTGGATCATGAGCGCTAGATTAATGCCATTGACGGTGGTGAACAATGAAATCACTTAAAATGATGATTTCGAAGAAAATAGAAAAAGAATGTGTTCTATTTTGGAGTTAAGATAGTCGAAGAATGTTGGATAGTATGTAGAGTTAGGAGATATGCAGACAGAGCAAATAAATTTAGTTGTAGAGTTGTTGTAGGGTAGGGATGTTTAAATTAGGGAAACGAGATCTGACAACATCGTTGCGCACAAATGCAAATCACCTTCCTTTGACTGAAAATTGAGGATAGAGACAGTAGAAGGAACATAGTAGGGAATGTTCTCAGAGCACTCAGACACCAGAATTTCAGTTAAGATTAAGAAATGTAGAGTACATGTGAAGTAGGAGAAAGCTGTGGGAGCATAGGCAGTCCAATATTAGTCAAGGATATACTAGATACCCTCTGAGAAGGTGAAACGCGAAGAGGAACAAAAAAAGGAAAGTGGAGTGAAACGGAATGGTCTAGCCCACCTTATTAACCAGCGGTTGAGTAGGATTAAGTCCAGTAAAAGTACTTTCATCGCTTCCTACGGTACTACGTTCTCCCCTATATATATATATATATATATATATATATATATATATATATATATATATATATATATATATATATATATATATATATATATATATATATATATATATATAAAGAAGGTGAATATATTATCATTAATTAATGTATTCTGAGAGAACTTTTAGGCAAATAATTATCTTCTAATGAAAGCGGGTTTAAAAATTCTTTAATTCGATGATGGATTTTTTATGAATTAAATTAAATTTCATTTGAATTTTTTTCCCTTCTTCCTTTTTTTCCTTTTACTTTTAAAATGAGTTTCAAGAACCTTCCAAGAAACTTCGGAAAATTTTTAGATTTCTCAAGAAATTTTCTAAGAACTTGATAATTTAATTTGTTTGTTTATATATATATATATATATATATATATATATATATATATATATATATATATATATATATATATATATATATATATATATATATATATATATATATACTGAATTGCAAAATTAACGTACCACTGGAGCAAACGTCAATAGGAGGATACTGAACATACAAAACGGTAGTAGCATTGTGACATTCAGCACATGGTTATAAATAATGAGGATAATGTGGTGCCCCACCATAAGAACCCCCGGGACACCGTGGCATTTACGTAGTGTGTGGTGCAAAGCTGCAGGGTGTAGGTGTATGTCACCTATCTCTGGCCTTCAGTACCTTGAGTGGCCTCCTCTTGTACGTATGACAGATAAACACCGTTGATGCATGCTGGGGATAAGGTCCTGAAACGTTTCCTGTGGTAGTTCATCTCATAGGCGTAAAACTGCTTGTCGCGGGACGTTAAGACTGTATAACTGGTGCTATAGCCGTCGCCTTTTTAGTGTGGCCCACAGATGCTCGATGTGATCTAGATAAGGACGATACACTGGCCATTCCAATGTTCAAATCCCAGCAGTGTTTGGGTAATCACCAACACATCTGGCCACGTGTGGTCTAGCGTTATCTTTCATGAGGACGAAGGCTTCACCGATGTAGGGGCCAAATGCTACGAAGTACGGTTCGTGTATATCTGTTATGTATCGTTACCCGGTTAGGTACCCTTCATCGAAGGTGTAATTCCGTGCGGGCATTATAAAGAAATACCACTCCAAATCATATCACACCCACCACAAAAGGGAGTATCGCTTGCATTGTGCATCACTCATAACGCTTCCAATAAACCCGGAAAGTCAGTCGGAGCTGTGCAAATTGAATCGGCACTCGTCCATTAATAGGATACTCGCCCAATCCT
Organism: Armadillidium nasatum; assembly: GCA_009176605.1. Classification (NCBI taxonomy): domain Eukaryota; kingdom Metazoa; phylum Arthropoda; class Malacostraca; order Isopoda; family Armadillidiidae; genus Armadillidium; species Armadillidium nasatum. Next base: position 83,252 of record SEYY01024455.1, on the reverse strand, counting down.
GGGGTCGCCAATGCTGGTGTTGTGCGAAAGCCATTCTTGCTCTTCGGTGCTCCTTGATGAGCGAGGGCTCTCTTGCTGATCTCCGTGGGTGGTATCCATGTTCCGCGAGGCGACGTCGAATGGTATTGATGCCAACAAGGGTCTAATGGACAGCCTGCAGCTCGAACGATGGTCACGTAGTGTTTCATGTCGATTGCGAGCTGCCATTAAACATATATATGTCCTTTACGGCAGTTGTTGCCCTTGGCCAGTGAGAGCATGTGTCAACACGTACCTCTGTAGGCCCATTCCGATTGATACCCAGAACCGTCGGAACAGTAGGCGCTGGTCGTACCCATCAGCTGCCAGTGTTGTGATTGCAACCGTCGCTTATCAAACTTCGTCATATAAATCTTTCTATATTAACTTTAAAGATTGAATACTCTCGATACCTGGCATACCCGTGACATTAACTCCCCTACTACGTCACTCACCGAATTTGGCTCGTTTGCCCTTTTGTCGTATTTTGTCGATATCGCACCTACGTCCACCCATCGATATTAAACTTCATTATTTAGGTAGGTAAGACCTCACACCTCCACACAGAGCAACTCCCATTACCATACAATGTCGTTGGGACCTCCAAACTGATAAATTGTATATGGTGCGTTAATTTTGCTCTTTAGTATTATATATATATATATATATATATATATATATATATATATATATATATATATATATATATATATATATATATATATATATATATATATATATATATATATATATATATATATTTCTTACCAGAATCGTAAGTGCCAGCACTTGTTCACCGTTTTGAAAGAAACCTCTCCACCGCAGTCTTTGATTAAAAGGTTCGAAGCATATCTTTATTTTCTTGATCACGTAAATGATGGCTGTTGGATTGCTCGGCCTGTCCCAATCCGTTCGTGACTGTTAATTAATGTAGTCCTGTGCTCAGATTAGAGGATATATGAGACCTTCCCGGCTATAAACACAGATTGGTACAAGCCACAGGACCTCGTCAAGGATACATAGTCTTTTGTTTGAGAAGACACAACTGCAGAGCAGGAGCCATACAAAGATTATTTTTATATTAACCAACTGCGTCGAAACCTCCACAATTAGGCCACATATTACTTATAGCAGCATACTAAATTTCAAGTCCAAATTATGTGTTTATTAATATAGTATTTTAAAAAAATGATCTGACTGGATAATTTTTTTGTTCCTCACCAAATTTCTTCACACCTTCCTATATTTGTCTGTTTAAAATATTTTAATTGTCGGAAAATAAAATAAAAAAATCTTTTTAAAATATTTCAAGTGCAGTTCAACAAATTTTTGATAGCTGCTTATATATATATATATATATATATATATATATATATATATATATATATATATATATATATATATATATATATATATATATATATATATATATATATATATATGTATATAATCCTTTGGTGGGCAAAGTGCAAAGACCTACCGCAAGTGTGCAAGTTAAAAGATAGGAAACCAGATAAAGGGAGTGTGTTCCATACTTTAGCAGTAGAGTATATGCAAGATTGACTATAGCGGTTAAAACCGGGTTCAGAGAGTTGAATAGAGAAAATATGAGACTGTGCAGAAAGACGTGTCCCACGAGCCCTTCTCAATGGAGGAAGCATGCGAAATGAGAGTTCAGAAAAAACAGTGTCCGTTGTAATAGTAAAAGCATAGGGAGAGTGACGCAGCAGTTCGACAGGCAGAATGAGGCTTTAGAGAATTAGTGAGAGCGGAAAAGTTGATAAGATGAAATGCCTAAGACTACATTTTCAAGTAGAGTTGAATATGTGGAACCACCCCAGATGTGTGAGGCGTACTCCATACATGAGCGAACACAAGCGAGCGAGCAAGCAACTTGGGTGGCTTGAAGAACACGAAACCTCTAAGAAGCCTGTTTAGAAGGAGAAGTAATGTGACTATTCCATGAAAGATCAAAAGAAAAAGAAACATCGAGAATATTGATGAGGGCCGAGTGTTTTCGAAGAAGACGTCGTAGTTGTGTGGAAGGTTATGTCAACTAAAGAGAGGAGGAATTGAGTTTTTAAGGGATTAAAAACGACCATTTATTCATTGCCCCAATTTGGAATACGAGAAAGATCAGATGTCAGAAGCTTTAAGGCTAGCATCCTCCTTGCGTCAATTAGATGCTGTTGGGAGTAAGCGTCTTTCAAAGTGAAATCAGTAAAGAAGAGTGAAGTCATTATCATAGGAGTGGATATGTGATGAAGTAATAGAGAGAAGGTCATTAATGAAAAGTTAAAAAAGAACTGGGGACAGGAAAGATCTCCGAGGAACACCACAACTTATAAATTTCCAATAAAAACGGTGACCGTTTATAACGACCAGAAAGGAAATCAGATAGAAGATCACAGAGAGAATGATAAATTACGAAAGAGGAAAGTTTGCAAATCAAGGTTTTATATATCTAGTGCTACAGCGAAACTCTGAAGAGCAAGGATCAAGAGTCATAATGAAGTGAAAGAAGATCCCCAGTAGAGCGTTCTTTACGAAAACTACAATGACGATCAGAGATAAGATTAGAAGAAGTGAAGTGCTTCCAAATCTTCCTGTTAAGCATAGATTCGAAACCCTTAGAAAGAACGGAGGTTAGGAAAAAGGACGATAGTTAGAGGGTAAGGTGATTATTTGTTCTCTAAAAAGAAATTTTTAATTTATAAATATATATTAAGTGTTATAAAAGGATGACGTTGCCGAGATGATGTACTGTAAACCCTTGGTTATGTTATACGGCAAATGTAAATAATGTTAGTCATAAACAGGAAATATCGAGAATAGGGAATACGTTGAGCATGAACGAAACAAATTTCAGCCACGATATTATGACATCATAGACACATGAGTATATTATGCGTTCTTACTAAAAATATTGAGAAGTTTGTTAAATATTGGAAATAAAAAATAAAGGAGTTTATAGCACCTCTGTAGAGGAAATATTTATTTATTATAATATAAAAAAATAAATAAAAGAGACAAGTGACGAACTTAGTGTTGGGTGCATATATATATATATATATATATATATATATATATATATATATATATATATATATATATATATATATATATATATATATATATATATATATATATATATATATATTCGGGTTAAAGTCACGTGGATGTCACAGCGGATGAGGTATTGTGGATTATCCAACTCCTTCAGATTCAAAGTCAATTAATGTTGATGACATCATAATAATAGGATAAAGGAATTTATTTCATGTGCTATTTAAAAATATTACGTAATATCTATAATTATATAAATTTTATATAAAAATATGTAAAAAATTTGTACGATATAATCGCTGACGTATAGGTGACTATATAATCAATAAAGTAATAAATTATTCCAAGTCACAAAGAGAAAAGATGCGAAAGAAATATTGGGGCGTAAATTGAACAATATGATAGTAACCGCACGTGCCATTGCTGGAATATGCTAAAGAAAGAAATTAAAAGCTAGAAAAAATTAGGAAAGCTTGATATAACTCAAGTAAAGGCACAAGAGAAGAAACTCTAAAAAGTGCAGGAAAGAGCATAAAATTCTCCTAAAATTCCCATAAAAAATAGGGTCAGGAAAGAGTGGGGGGGCCCGTTTCTCCTCTGTGTCAGTTGGCTCCAGCACTTTCAAAATCGATGCACTTCATTTACAGATATCCTCTGTAAAGATCTTGAACACGAAACCCTCTAACTGATCGTCAGTATTAATATTTTTTATAATTGCAAAAATATCAAAAAAGAAGAATTGCATTTTTCTCCAATTCTAAAGTGAATCTAACTTCTGTACTGGAACATATCAATGCATCAAGTATGTTGATGATATTTGTCTTTATAGATTCAGGTTTGAAGATTAAATACCTGAATGGGTGTGTTACAGGAATTAGATTTAATGAACAATGGTGTGGCAAAAAAAAAAAAAAAAAAAAAAAAAAAAAAAAAAAAAACTAGAAAGAATGCTCTAAACATTACTAGTAAAATACATATAAAATAAAATTTGGTGTTAAGATAGGGGTCAGTGAGCTGGACAGAGAATGTAATTCATGTAGGAAAACGTGTTACACACTATCTTCTAAAAGATGAAGGTTCACCACCACTCTAATAAATATCTAGCAATGTTTAAGGAGTATGAAACAGCAGTTCTACAGCCAGAAAGACCAGAGAAAGCTAATGAAATTATAAGAGCTAATAATGAGAAAACTCTTCGATTTTACCTTTCCAAGATGGGCTTTACGATGCCTAATCCGCTCAGATAAGAGTGACGCTTTTAAATGAGCAAGCAGCAAGTGTGCTGAGAAGAGCTAGAGATATGAAAAAGATCATCAGTTGTTTTAAGGGAACTCTCCTATTAACTATTTTCTTTGAATAATGAGTAATAAACGCTAAATTTGTATTTATAGATAGCAGCTTATAGGAAACAAAATTAAATATAGGAGAAAAAAGCAGAAATAGTTTGTAATAGAGCAAAACCCTGAGGAACACCACCATTGATATATTTAAATTCCGAATGATGTTATCTACAGCAGCTGCAAATGAGTGGATGGAAAGATAACATAGGGAAGGTCGAAGATAGAAAGATATATAACGAAAGTGGGAAATTTAGAAAGTTTAGAAATCAAAGATGTGCGCGAGATTTTAATGAAAGCTTTCGATATAACCAGCACCACTACAAAAGATTTACCGAAATGACGATAAAAGATAGAAGATGCAATAGAAACAAATTTTGAGGACCGGAGGAGGTTTATCGTCAGGACAAAGCTCTTTGTAATAAGCTAAGAGAAAGCAAAAATAAACTTTTTGCAATAGAAAAAATTAAACTTGACGTAAGTGAAAATAAATTAGTAAATAAATAAATAAAAAATAAAAAAATAAAAAATAAAAAAATAAAAAAAATTCATCGGTTAGTCGTTCTTTCATGAATCAATTTTGGAGATCTGAAATAAGATTAAAAGAATTTTATGTCTCCAAATCTAACCGTTATTTAATGGTAGATTCTTAAGCCTTAATAATAAGAACAGAGGTTACAGAAATAGGACGATAGGTAGAAGGTTGAGAGAGTTCCACTATCATCGTCCCAGGGTGAATGAGAGTATACTTCCAACTGGAAGGAAAAGTTGAAGATAATAAGACTATATAAGAAGTAGCTTACTATGGCAGGGTAAAATTCGGAAACACAATATTTAAGGACCAGAGGAGGTTTATCGTCAGGAAAATGGTCTTTCTTTGCAATAAGCTAAGAGAAAGCAAAAATAATCCTTTAAAAAATTAAACTTGGCGTAAATGAGCTAGTATAATACGAAGAAAAGGGAGTATCTCTAGAATTGTCAAAACTGAAATTAGATTCAAAAGTCTGACAGAGTATTTCAGCTTTATCAGAAGGTACCTCAACAGCGGTGCAAATGGTATCAACCAAAAGAGGGAAAGAGTAAGTTGCAATATATATATATATATATATATATATATATATATATATATATATATATATATATATATATATATATATATATATATATATATATATATATATATATATATGGAAAAATTCTAAAGTCTACATCAAACCTATCAGAAAATGAAAGAATGAAGACCAAAATGTATCGCTATTCGTGGTACTTGAAAGTGTACAAATCAAATGAAACGGAAAAATGGAAGAATATTCTAGATATTACTGTACAATGCCTAATAAATGAACATTGTGGAGATGACTAGGGTTAAAGAACTGGATAGAGAAAGCATGATACTGTCATTTTATATCCTATACTCACTCGCAATATATATATATATATATATATATATATATATATATATATATATATATATATATATATATATATATATATATATATATATATATATATATATATATATATATATATATATATATATATATATATATATATTGGTGGTAGAATAACGATTGAGAATTTTTTTGATTGAGCAAATGTGAGCCTTAAGCTCTCTTGACAGATTTCTCTTAAAATGAGACGAAGATTCAATTTCACTCTTTATGTAAGACGTTGATAAGAGCCAAATTATAGAAATGATTATGGCCTTTGACGCGTCCTTATGTTTCGAGCTTTGATTTCATTCTGTGAGGACCGAGGGGAGCCGAGGGAAAACAGGGACAAACTCTCGAAGGGAACAGAAAGTGTGAATAAAAAATGATTATTGTGTTGATATATATATATATATATATATAATATATATATATATATATATATATATATATATATAATATATATATATATATATATATATATATATATATATATATATATATATATATATATATTCTGGTGGGCAAATGCCATATACCTACTTATTTCCACCAGAGTTGGGGAAATGTCAGAAATCTGGTCGCTAATGCTGACGTGACCCGATACACGGCGTTTTAAAGTGTGCAAGTTAAATGAAGTTGGGAAAACAGATAAAGGAAGTGTGTTCCAGACTTTACCAGTAGAGTTCATGTAAGATTGAGTATAGCGGTTAATTCTGGGGTCGGAGAGTTGGACAGAGAAAGGATGAAACTGTGTAGAAAATCGTGTCGCACGAACCCTTCTCAATGGAAGAGGTATGCGACGTGAGAGTTCAAATGAGCAATGTGTGTTGTAATAGCGATACTACAGAGAGAGTGACGCGACATTTCGACTGGTAAAAAGAGATTGGAGAGAGTTAGTAAGAACAAAAGCCTTTATAAGACGAAAAGCCATAGACTCCCACCTTTTCGAGAAGAGCAGTATGTGTGGAATCACCCCAGATGATTGAGGCGTACTAAATATAGGAAGGAAGGAACAATACCCCAATTAAGAGCAAGCTACTAAGGTGGCGTAAAAAAAATCTCGAAGGTGCCTCAGAACACCCAACCTCTTAGAAGCTTGTTTAGAAAGAGGGGCAACTCGATCTTTCCAAGAAACATCAAGAGAAAAAGAATCATCGAGAATATTGAGGTCAGATGAAGGTTTGAGTTGTGTGTCTTCGAATAAGATATCACAGTTGTGTTAAAGGTTGTTTCGTGAAGAAAGATAGAGGAATTAGTTTTTGAGGTATTGAAAACGACCATGTTTTCTCTGCCGTAATTTGAAATGCGAGAAAGATCGAAGGTCAGTCGCTCCAAGGCCACTCCTTTTTCAACACTTAGTTGCTGTTGGGGAGCGTCTTTCAAATCGAAGGGAAGAGTCATAGGCAAAGGAGTGGATAGGAGACGAAGTAACGGAGAGAAGGTCATTGATGAAAATTAGAAAAAGAATTGGGGATAGGACAGATACTTAAGGAACACCACTATTAATAGATTTAAAGGAAGAACGGTGGCCGCCTACAACAGCTGCTATTTAACGACCAGAAAGAAAATCAGAAAGATCATAGACAGAAGAATAGATTCTGAAAGTGGGAAGTTTGGAAATCAAAGATTTGTACCAGACTCTATCGTAGGCTTTCGATATCTCTAGCGTCACATCGAAAAATTTAACGAAACTTTGATGAGAGGAGAACCAAGAGTCAGAGAAGACTAAAGAAAAAGGACGATAAATAGAAGGTTGATAGAGGTTCCTCTTCCTCGGCACAGGCTAAATGAGTTCATTTTTTCGGCAAGAAGGGAAGGTCAAAATGGAGAGACAGAGGCGAAATAGTTTACCAAAGCAGGGTGCATGCTTAGAAGCAGAGGTTTTGAGAACCACAGTAGGAATATCATCAGGCACTTACTCCTTCTTAGTGCTTAGCTCAGAGACAGCAGAAATGACATCTTTAGAAGAAATTTCAATATGCATAAATGAGTTGTAGGGGGTTATATGAGTTGTGTTGGAAATATATATATTATAATATATATATATATATATATATATATATATATATATATATATATATATATATATATATATATATATATATATATATATATATATATATAAAGATTTTTTTATTCCTTTTCCTTTTGTGTCTCTAATGAAGTTGGTCATTATAATTATCAATAATTACCGGTTAGTAAAAACAGAGCACAGTAAATAATGATAAACCTCCCAATTAGTAATGTTAATATTTTTTACTTTATTTGTGTTCAATGTTGGATACTTGTTAAACAGACACTAGATTCCACTTTCTGTTATGTTTTGAAATACTAAATAAAAAATGCTCAAATAAATAAATATAGATTAAATAATAAAATTTACTGTTTGACCCGAGAAAAATAATAAAGAATTTAATAAATATTTTAAATTTAAAAAAAAATTTTTAATGTGGTATGTCAAGAATATTAATTCTAAATGTCCTATTCTACCAAAAGTCCACTTGATATGTTCTTTACCTAGTCCAGTGAAAGAGATTGAATGAAGGTGTCCTCATCAAATGTTGAAATGAAATAATTCTGTGGAACAGAACAACCATCTACTCCATAAAAATTCCAAATGTAATAATTACCTAAATGGATATAAATTATTGGCAATATCTTGTTCAGATAAAGTGTCAACAAAACAAGTAAAATATTAAATGATATAATGAAATAAATAAAAAAATAAAATGTATCAAAATTTGATGTTCTGCTCTCCAAAATAACTTGAAACAATATAAATGGGTAATATATATATATATATATATATATATATATATATATATATATATATATATATATATATATATATATATATATATATATATATATATATATATATAACAGACACAGAAAGAGAAAAAAAGGGAGAAAAAAAAGGATAGATTAATGTGAACAATGTTAAATTTAAAAAAACAAACAAACTATTATGTTCAAAGTATTTAATATATAAAATTTATAATAAATGTCAAGTCTAAAGTAAAATAAAAGATTTTAATAAATTTAAAAGAAGGGAAAAAAATTAGTAATATATATATTAGTTATTAGAAGTTAAATAAAAATAATGCTAATCATCACTTTCTTAACAAAGGGAAACTTCAATATTAAAGATTTGAAAATGAAGATTTTAATTGAATAACAAATGTTAAAAGATGAAGGTAATAAGAAAAATACAATCTCTTACTGTTGAATAATGCAACTTACTAAACCTATCAAGTCTTAATTTCAATAGGTCATGTTAGGTTAATAATATAATTTTTAATTACACAATTAGTAGTCCAAGCAATTTATTGGTTTAATGGACTATTAAAAAGAAATTCATCAAAACTGTCACTTAAATTTAGGAGCTTTAGAACAATAAACTTGTATAAATATTAATATTTTAATGCTTAATTCTCACCAGTTAACACGCATATAAAATACGTTATAAAAATTTAATTCACAACATTAAGTGAAAATAATCATTTATTTAAATAGATCAGCTGATGCTAACTCTCATTTAAAGAGTTGGTAATAGTTGGTAATGATTTAATTATAGGGATATGTGTCAGCTGACATTTAAAGATATTACATTGACTACTATTACAATACCATAATAGGAGGTCACTTCATAGAAAGTAGAGGCCACGCCTACCGATTAAGCTTTTATAAAGGAGGAAGAGTCGGAAGAGTAATTTCATCAAAAGTTACAACTCTGATCACTATCTGTGTTAGTCTTGCCATTTAAATCTACTTAAATGACTATTTCTTATATTCTACGTTTAATATTAAGCTCTACATCATTAGATTATATGTTTTCCCATTAAAGTTTAGAAGATTCTAATTCACATCCGCTCCTCTCAATTAAAATTTAATGTTTTAGACATCATACCAACACTTATTGCTCTTCTCTTAGGACAAAATGGATCATAACTAATAGTTTAGGGCAGCGGTTCCCAACCTTTTTTTCCTTCCGTACCCCTTCATAATGTTTTTTTATTTACGAGTACCTTCGTACACACAAATCCAACGTAAAGGTATAGAATGTTTCTAAGTTTCGATGTTTTGAAAATATCGATATTCGAGAATATCGATATATCGAAACATCGATATGCCTATTCAAATATTATTCTAATTATTTTTATAATTATTATTATTTAGTTTTCTAGCGTACCTAGTTCGACTTATCATAACCTGAACTACCGAAGTTGCCGTAAAATACAAGCCTAACCTATACAAAAACGTTGCAATGAGATACTGATTAAAATCGAAATTTCAAAATATCGATATAAAAAATATCGAAACTCAGAAACATTCTATACCTAAGCCATATATATATATATATATATATATATATATATATATATATATATATATATATATATATATATATATATATATATATATATATATATATATATATATATATATATATATATATATATATATATATATATATATATATATATATTAAGAACAATAATTTAATTTTGTATTTTAATTTTCTATAATCTATATTCTAATAATTTTTTCCTTTTACATTCTTTTTTAATTAAGCCATATATTTTTTTGTGTACCCCCAATCGATAGCAGGCGTACCCCAGGTTGGAAACCGCTGGTTTAGAGGATCCTTTAATTCTGCTATTACAGTACATTAAATACTATATTTTCTCTTTTCTTTACACCAAATATCAAATTAATTAATTACTCACAAGTAATATTAAGAGTAACTGAAATTTCTAAACCAGTACTGGCAGTACATACGTGCAAAGAAGTGTCTCGATGCCTTAAATATAGGAAAAAGAGGAGGAGTCAGAATTTCTATAATCTTCCTTAAATATAAATTTAGCATTTAATTAAGAGAAACCTTTATTATATAA
>SEYY01024455.1:55000-67500 GCA_009176605.1 Armadillidium nasatum | reverse complement strand
ATATATATATATATATATATATATATATATATATATATATATATATATATATATATAAATTTGCTCTGGTGGGCAAAGGCCAGAGATCTACCAAATAAAGGAGAAAATCGGGATCGTGGTCAGATTAAAGGCAGAAATGTCCCGAAACACGGGATTTGAAGGTGTGTAAGTCGTAAGGAATTGGGACAATAGATAAAGGGGGTGTGTTCCAGACATTATCAGTAGAGTACATGTAAGATTGCGCATAGCAGTCAATTCCGGAGTCAGAGAGTAGAACAGAGAAAGGATGAGACTATGTAGAAAGAAGTGTCGTTCGAGCTCTTCTCAAAGGAGGAGGTATACGACGAGAGTTCGGAAGAACAGTGTCCATTGTAATAGCGATAGTATAGATAAAGTGACGCAACAATTCGACGGGTAGAAAGAGACTGGAGAGATTTAGTGAGAGAAGTAGAGTTGATAAGACGAAAAGCCCTAGACACTACCTTTTCAAGGGGAGCTCTATGAATGGAACCACCCCAGATGTGTGAGGCGTACTCCATACAGGGACGAACAATACCCCTATAAAGAGAAAACAACTGGGGTGGTGTGAAGAAGTTCTTAAAGCGCTTCAGAACACTCATCCTATAAGACGCTTGTTTAGAAAGAGAAGAATGTGATCTTTCCAAGAAAGATCACAAGAAAAAGAAACACCTTGAATATTAAGGAGAGATGAAGGTTTGAGTTGTGCGTTTTCGAAGAAGATATCATAGTTGTGTGGAAGATTGTGCCAAGTAGAGAGATGGTAATACAGAGTTTTTGAGTCATTGAAAACATCCATATTCTCTCTGCCCCAATTTGAAATGCGAGATAGATCAGAGGTTAGTTGCTCCAAAGCTAGCCTCCTTGGGTCTAATATTCTTCTAATATGACATAAGTATTGGGAAGGGTGATTTTCAAACTGAAAAGAGTAATGACGGGTAGAGTCATCGGCACAGGAGTGGATAGGAGATGAAGTAATAGAGAGAAGGTCATTAATAAAAATTAGAAAAAGTGTTCGAGATAGGACATATCCTTTAGAAAATCACTATTAGTAAATTTAAAGGATGAATTGTGACCGTCTACAAAACCTTCTATAGAACGACCAGAAAGGAATTCAGAGAGAAAGCCACAAAGAGAAGAATAGATTACGAAAGAAAGAAGTTTGGAAATCAAAGCTTTGTGCCAGAAAGACACTATCGAAAGCTTTCGATATGTCTAGCGCGACAGCAAAAGATTCATTGAAATGCCGAAGAGCGGAGAACCAAGAGTCAGAGAGAAGGGGAAGAAGATCACCAGTAGAGCGTTTCTTACGAAAGCCATATTGGCTATCAGAGATAAGATTAGAAGAATTGAGATGTTTCCAAATCTTCCTGTGAAGGATAGATTTGAAAACTTTAAAGAAAACGGAGGATAAAGAAATTGGACAGTAGTTGGAGGGTTAAGATGAGTCCCTCTTTTTCAGCACAGGCTTATCGAACGCACGTTTCTTGCAAGAAAGGAAAGTTGAAGTAGAAGGACATAGACGAAATAGTTTACCAAGGCAGGGTGCAAGCTCTGATGCACAAGTTTTGAGAACCAAAGGAGTGATACAGTACCATCAGGACCGTAAGCCTTCTTAGTGTTAAACTCAGAGAGAGAGAGAGAAGAGCAGAAATGACGTCTTTAGAAGAAATTACAATTTTAAGCATTAATGAGTTGGAGGGAGTTGAAGGAGTAGGAACAGCTTCGGAATCGTTTAAGGTTGAATTAGGGACAAAAGTTTGAGCGAAGAGTTCAGCTTTAGAAAAAGGCAAAATAATAGTTGAACCGTCATAATAAGATATATATATATATATATATATATATATATATATATATATATATATATATATATATATATATATATATATATATATATATATATATATATATATATATATATATATATATATATATATATATGTATATATATATTTGAAATTAATATTATATGGCAAGTCAAAGTTTCTTATTGGTCCTCTTCTTGTTTTTGCATCTATTATGCGATCAACAACTGTCTTTCTAATTTCTTCCCTAGGATATGTGATCATTGAAATCAAAATGTTTTCTGGATCAGAGAAGTAAGCATTGTTGTTCCTGAGAACATATTCCATGATTGTGCGATTCTCCTCCCTCTGATTTCTGATGTGATTTAACCTTGACCCAACCTTGGACATGTACATCGAATATGATCTTAATTAAATTCTAGATATTTTTTCTGGGGTTGTTGTTGAAACATTTAACCTTAGGATTCTATTAGCTCTTGTGAGCAATATTGCAAAATTCCTGGAAATTTTAAGTCCAACTAATATGAAATGGTGCCAGATTTTTGCACATCTCGTAGAGATATTTTTTATCATTTCTGAGATCTTTAACTGTTTCTTCACGAACCTCAATTGCACATTGTACGGGAGTAAATTCAACGATTTTTGCTTGTGTTAAATCGTGACTAATTTTATTTCTGATCAAACCTTCGAAGCTTTCCGGATCCGTTGTTTTGCCATCAATACTTTCAAATTTATAGGGTAATTCATTAGAATGCAGAAAGCATATTAGCTATTGATGAGGCCTCTCTATGTGAATTTCAATTAATTTTATTATACCACCTTTACGTCCTGTGTTTACAACTGTTCCGTCCCAGATTATTGCTTTAAGTGAATTAAAACTGTGTGCATCAGTAAAAAAGATGACTAATTTTTCTGCTATGCATCGATCACTTCCGTTGTCAGGAGTGATGTGATCCATGTAGATATCACCAGGTTCTTTAACAACAACGATGTGTTTTTCATATTCTGTCCCTGTAGGTGTTTTGGTTTGATCTTTTCTTCCATCAAAACCAATGCACATAATGTTTTGGTGCTGCAACTTATATAAAGTCGCTTTTCTCAATCCGACTTTTTTTCTCTCCCTTTCTATTTCTTTCTATCTAGCATATTGCCTTGGTTGAGGTCCTTATATCCTCCAAAGCAGCTTTAAGAATTACAGCAGCAGTCCTACAACTTACGAGGTATATCTCTACTGTCACAGACAATTTATCATATATGAATCTGTTTTGATTGTTTTCTCGTAATTCGAAATCTGGAAGAAAATATGAATCACTTCTTGTTTCACTTTCAATATTTTCGTGAATGTCGTCAGAGGAATCAGATTTACTATATGCAGAACTACTAGCAAAATCACTACATGATATTTTTGCACGTTCAAGGTGTTCATATCTTTCATGAATTCTTTTTATTGCTGCAGTAGTGACCCTATCTATTGCACCAAGCTGGTTAATTCTTTGTTTTTGTCCAAAAAACGATTCCCACTCGATCATTGGAATTCGAATATCACATCTACGATCAATTCTGCTGATTTTATCATTAAAGCAGGTACATGTACACATATCAAATATCTCATCAAATGCCATAAGCTTTTCCATAAATATGTTATTTCTTTGTTTGATTGGAACTTTATTGAGCTTGGTAGCTGACATTATCAATCGTTCAACCTTCATACCAATTGCCTTAAACGATATATAAGGAAATGAAACACATTAGAAATATGCTCGAAATCTTTTGCCGTTGTTGTGCTCTTCAATTTCAATTCTTCTCTATTCCTTACAAATATTCAGTGACAAAAGACATCAGCCTTCGAAGGGATCATCTAGGTTGGAAAGAATGTCGCCTGATCAAATGTGGCATTGTGAGTTTTACTTCTAGTCGACATCTTCATTATTATTACTATTATTATTATCATTATTATTATTATTATTATTATTATTATTATTATTATTATTAAAATTATTATTATTATTATTATTATTATTATTATTATTATTATTATTATTAATGTATTAAGATAGTGAAAAATATTTGCAAATAGACTTTATCTAAAAATGGAAAGAAAAGGTTTGTAAGCTTATAAATAACATCCATTGAAACTAAACATATTTATTAGTGTTTGGTAATCAATGGGCATTATATGTATCTTTGCGATCTTTGGTCAGTGATACTGGCCAGTGGTCATTTGTCAAGTGTTCATGATTCTCAAATGCGTATTAGAAGATAACATTCCTTAATTAAAACCTACTAAGCCCAATGGTTTTAAGTTCAAACTAGTTGTTTGCAATAACCAACGAACCTAAGACAAAAGAGGGTGGGTATGCGATGGTTACAGATGATCGCATATGATTTAAATTTTACAACATTACTTACGGCGACATATGGAACTAAGAGCAAAGCGTGGAATTATAATTAAACTTTATATATATATATATAATTTTATAACTGCTAATGATGTTATAATTTCGAGGAATCAAACATCCGCATCCGCATTTTCGAAAATTCAACATCCGCATCCACATCCGTACTTTCGAATTTTCGAAAATTCAACATCCGCATCCGCACTTTACGAAAATCCAACATCCGCATCCGCATCCGCAAATGAGAAAATATGACATGCGATACATCACTAAAAATATATATATATATATATATATATATATATATATATATATATATATATATATATATATATATATATATATATATATATATATATATATATATATATATATTATATATATATATATATATATATATATATATATTATATATATTATTAAATATATATTTTATATATAAATATATGTAATAGAATAAAATATATATATAATATATATATATATATATATATATATATATATATATATATATATATATATATATATTATATATATATATATATATATATATATATATATATATATATATATATATATATATATATATATAAATAAATAAATAAAATAATCGTCTTCCCCCAGGAAGGACTTTCGTCCTGTCAGTGGGATCTTTCGAGGATACCGCTGGCTGGGCCAGGCCTATCGCGGATGCCGGAGATTATTCCCATCAGTGGCAAGAGCACTCCACTGATGTACTCGTTTAACGACTGAGTCATTCGGAGCTAAGGGCAAGGAGAAATCGCTCAAGTTTCCCGCTCCGGCCAGGCCTCGAACCCTGGACTTCTCGCGTGCTATAGCGAGTGCTCGATCGACTGAGCTACGGAGCCGCATATATATATATATATATATATATATATATATATATATATATATATATATATATATATATATATATATATATATATATATATATATATATATATATATATATATATATATATATATATATATATATATATATATATATATATATATATATATATATATATATATATATATATATATATATATATATATATATATATATATATATATATATATATATATATATATATATATATATATATATATATATATATATATATATATATATATATATATATATATATATATATATATATATATATTCCATAAAACTTAGAATTTATGAAAATACTTTTTCATTTTAATTTATTCCCAAGTTCCAAGTGGAAAAAGTATTAATTAACGAGTGTCTCACTAAAATCTTCAAGCCCACTCTTCATTTTCCTATTGTTCCCAAACAAAAAAAAATATACTTAAAACTTCTGTTTATATAGGATCGCTTACATCTCAACTTAATAGAAATATTCTTACTATATTTTAAATTACATTCCCGCAACTCCAGTTCATTCTCATAAATTATAACTCCCTCTCAATTTATAGTTTCTTCAGACACAAAGATTTCACCCAATGCTCAGATCCTCATTAGTTTATTTATTTAAGTGTGAAAGCTGTAATGCGGCATATGTAGGCCAAACTGATCTACATTTGAAAGTAAGGATTGATAAGCATAGAGGAGTTTCCTTTAGAAATGACCATCCTCTTTGCTCTCCTGTACACTCTGCCATAAAAGATCATGGACATGTCCACCCTTTTTATTCATTAATTTTCTGTTCATTAATTATGGAGAAATCGGAAGAAGAAAAAGAGTGGCTATCTCCATGGTCTCTTATGGCAGAGTGTTCAGGAGAGGAAAGAGGAAGGTCAGTTCTGAAAGAAACTCCTCTATGTTATCAATCTCACTTTTATATGTAGACCAGTTTGTCTACATATGCTGCATTACAGCTGGCACACTTAAATAAATAAATTAATGAGGATCTGAAACGCATTGGGATAGATTCCTTGTTTCGGAAGAAAGTGTGAATTGAGAGGGAGTTCTAATTTGTAAGAATAAACTGACACTGGGGGATTGTAGCGTCAAATACAGCAAGAATATTTTTAAGTTGGGATACAAGGGACCCTAAATACGGAAGTTTTAGATATATTATTAACTTAGGAACAGTAGGAAAATGATGAGTAGCTCTAAAGATATCAGCGAAAAACTCGTTAATACTTTTTTCCACTTGGAACTTAGGGAATAAATGAAAATGACAAAGAATTTTAATAAATTCCATCTCTTTATGGAATAAATGCCAGTCAGAGCAAATTTTAAATGCTCTATAGATTCTAGATCTTAGACCTGATAGAATAAACTTAAGAGGTATATTGCTAAAATAGTTTGTATCAAGAAAGGTAGAAGTAGGCTTTTTATAAACAGATGTTTTAAATATGTTGTTAATATGCGTAACATATACATCTAGAAAAAATAGGGAATTATTAACTTCTTGTCCCATGGTGAATCTCATGCTGTTAGGTCTCATTCATATACTGTAGAAGCATATTGGCATGTAAGGCATGCAAGTTTTCCTTGAAAACTACGAAGCAGTCTTTCATGTAGCGGCGATAGAGAAGGGGTTTGAATAGAGTGGGGCATTGCTTGATCCATTGGTTTTCATAATAACATAGAGAAAGCTATATGCAAAAGCAGGACCTAAAGGAGAGCCCATAGCCATACCATCAATTTGGATATAGTTCCCCGTCGAAAAGAATATATAATCTTCAACAGATAATTTTAAAAATTTGGTGAATGAGATGATCCATTCTCATAATATTTTAATTATTGTGAAATAATTCTTTAGTTATTATGTTGATGGTTTCAGAAATCGGAAGATTTGCATTAAAAATTCAATATCAAAGCTTGTCATGAAGCAAGTGCCAAAAGAAGAAGAATTTAGGCAATTGATAAAGTCGATAGTGTCTGTTAAGGTATACTGGTTTTTAGTTAGAGGATCTAAAATAGGAACTAAAAATTTGGCAAGACAGTAGTTAGGAGAGTTAATATATATATATATATATATATATATATATATATATATATATATATATATATATATATATATATATATATATATATATATATATATATATATATATATATATATATATATATATTTTTTGTGATGCATTTTTGCATTCGCGTCCTCGTCAAAATTGACTTCCGCATCCGCATCCGCATTTTTGAAAAATTCAACATCCGCATCCGCATCTTCAAAAATTCAACATCCATATCCACATCCGCACTTTCGAAAATTCAACATCCGCATCCGCATTTTTGAAAATTCAACATCCGCATCCGCATCCGCAAATGAGAAAAAATGACATCCGATCCATCACTATATATATATATATATATATATATATATATATATATATATATATATATATATATATATATATATATATATAATATATATATATATATATATATATATATATATATATATATATATATATATATATTATTTTATCAACTTGAGTTTATTTTTCTGTCTTTTAAAGTTTTATACTAACTTATTTCTTTAAATATTTTTATACTTTTCATAATAATTTCTTTTGAAACAAATTTCTCTTCACAAATTTCCCTTTTTTATTTTATTTAATTTTTTTTTACCCTTATTATTTTATTTTTTTAACATTTTAATTTTTTAAAAATTTTATTTAGTTTTTCTTATATTTAAGTTTATTTTCTTAAAAATTTGGTTTAAAACATTAAAACGCTAAACGTAAAAGTACACGGTTCCAAACAAGCAAACACACACTCACACACACACCTCCGCATACGTACGTTCAAACGCACATATCAATATGCATAAACAACGATAATATTTCCCAAAACTTTTAAATTTTTAAAAATACGACTTTCCCTTTTGATACCGTTCTTTTTTTTCTTTTCATACTCATTGCAATTTTAGTTACACCATCTCCACCTTCACTTTTGATATTCAAACAAGAATCTTTTTAAAATCCTAAACGTTTTCTTTTAAAAATTCCCATTCCTTATATTGTACACATCCAAACCTTTTTCGTTTTAGGTAATCAAACTTCCCTTTTAAAGTTGACAATCTTTTCATATTAACACATTCGAGGCTTTCTCCTTTCACTGCCTTACCTTTTCTTTTTCACACAAGCAAACTTTTCCCTTTTTAGAAAAAAAAATTTCTCGTCTCAACTTCTCAACCATTTCATTTTCACACACAGGAACTTTTCCAGTTTCATGAACAGTTGTACAAAAACCAAATAATGCATAATAAATGATTGTTCATTAGATTTGCATTATTAACATATTTAACTTAATTTATCATGAATTTTTATGTAAATGACGTTAGTCTTTTAAGTTATTCCAACACTGTTGAGAACGATATTAATAATTTAGATACTTTATTAAAGGGGTTGCACACTGAGGCTAGAGAGCCGGATGCGGCTCTTATGTAAATCTCGTGCGCCTCTTAAAACCAAGAGTAAAAGTAATAAATATTTTAAAAAGTATATTATATTAAATATAATTAAATGAAAACTCTGCTCAGCCAGACAACGCTTAACTTTTGTAATGACCAGGCAACACTGATCATGCACCACTTTCTTGTGGACTTGGCATACTGCACACACGCCAAGAAGCGTGTCGACATGGCAAAGCTGTGCATTCCGATGCTGAGATCGGCGCAGCCCAGTAGCCAGTTGAATTCACGTAGGCAGTAAGGAGTGACGTTATTTTTCTTTGGGCAGTTCAGTTGTTTGATTACAGTTGTGGCCTAATTGCTGGTGCCCTTACAGTTACGATGCTGTCTAAGGATCGTAAATATGAAGAGGAGAATCAAGCTTTTAATACAGAGTTGGAGGAAGAATTCTTTTTTGTAGAAAGAAACGGTAAGCACATGCGTTTTTTATGTCAAATAACGCTGTCACAGTTCAAGGCCAGTAATCTAAAAAGCCATCATGACACTAACAACAGTGGTTTCAGGAAGATTTTCCTGTTAGCTCTCAGTTAAAGGAACTCTAAATTAAAATCATCAAAGGGAAACTTCATGGTCAGAGTAGGGTTATGTCATTGCTTACCAAGGAAGCAGATTTGACAACCAAAGATGGCTTCGTCTTGGCTTTTAATATTGCAAAAACAAAGAAGCCTTATACAGAGAGGGAGTTTAATAAGAAGAATATGGCAACCTTAATTTCTATTTTAAAACTCGAAAATAAGAAACTGCAAAACCTGACTAACTAAATGCCCGCTGCTAGACACACGATAGAGAGGTGAGTTTCTGTTATTAGTGGTAATATTTTAAAAAATTTACAAAAAAATTAAGTGAGTGCTCAGCAATTAGTTCAGTTTTGAACTAGACTACAGATATCAAAGATAAACAGCAACTAGCCATATTTGTGGGGTACGTGTCAAAAGACTTGGAGGTGGTGGAAGAGCTCTTAGATCTGGTTACTTTGAATAATACTACTCGTGGTTGTGACATTAAAGAAGCCCTGGATGGAGTTGTATTGAAAAACTCAGTGCCTATCAGTAATATTATCAGCATTGCTACCAACAAAGCACCATCTATGACAGGTAAGAAACAAGGGCATATTGGGCTTTTAAATGCTGACACATCATACCCTGATTTCCTACCTGTACATTGTATTATTCACAGAGAACATTTAGCAGCAAATTATTTTCAATATCCGCATGTTTTGCAGGTAGTTATACAAATCGTGAACTGCATTCGCTCAAGTGGCAAAACACACCGACAGTTCATATCCTTCATAGAAGACATGAAAAATGATGAGGTTCCTGATGGTGTATCTTGGTACTGCTTAGCGAAATGGCTATCAGCAAGCAATGCTGGTGGCAGATTTTTTCAATTACTTGATCCAATCAAATAGTTTATGCAAGAAAAAGAAAAACCTTTCCCCAAACTTAATGACCCTCAGTGGTTTTTAGATTTGGCCTTTTTTACAGATGTAGTTCAGCATTTACAAACGCTAAACATATCATTACAAGGAAGAGAAAAACTTATATCTGATTTAGCGCAGATTGTATTTAGCTTTCATATCAAATTAAGACTTTCAGAAAGACCTTTAGACTAAAACATTTGCTCATTTCAAATGTTTGAAGAAAATTACTGAAAGCCTTCCTGACATTCAGGTGGAAACAGAAGATTATTTGTGTAAAAAGTCTGGTCTTACTGAAGAAATCAATGGCAGATTTAATGATTTGAGAACACTTAAGCCTTCATTTTCATTCTTGGAAAATCCTTTTTCTGCTGATGTTGTGGTCCATGGTTGTCTTGTTTCATCACCAATTACAAAGGATACTGCATCTGTAGAGTTGGAGCTGCTAGAACTGCAAGAAGACGAAGGACTAAAACGACTGCAACGAAGTGGCATTTCGGTCCAAGAATTTTTAGAGAAGGTTCCATATGAAAAATACCCACTAACAAAAGAGTGTACTAAGAGACTTATCTCAATATTTGGGACTACTTATATGTATGAATCACTGTACTCAACGCTTAAGCTCATTAAATCTAAATATCGATCTGATCTAACTGATGAACATTTAAGTGAACTCGTGCAAACTGTACTTACCAATTATCAGCCAGATTTTAAGCAACTAACAGCAAAACTGAACACTCAGGAAATCACTTCTCAAAAGTAAAATCTTATTTATTGTGTAATTGAACAATAATGTTATAAATAAGTAAAGTAATAATGTTAGTAATAAATGTAATAAATAATAATGTTAGGAATAAATGTTTTTTTCATTTCTTATAAAATAAAAAATGTGTCTTCATTTTGTAAACCATTAATCTCTTAATAATGTGACTCGTTTTGAAACAGCTTCATAAATTTGCGGTTCCCAAAGTTAAGGTTAGTGGCCATCCCAGTTCTATTATTTGAATTATTTATTATTCATCTTTAACTATAAGTACTTAGTTAAAGTATCGGAAACTATTTTTCATGAATTTTCATCATTCCAGACATCATTCTCTTATCAACTACTTCTTCCCATAAAATTATTTATAACATATCACATTACAAACACACATTCTCTGTTGCCATGATAGAAATTCGTGTATGTTATATCCTTCTAAGATGTCATCACAAACCAATGGGGAAAGAACTTAATGACTTATATTCAATATTACATAAAATTACATATTTTAAACACGTAATGGTGACTACTGAATTTACTTTTATACATGTGTCGATATTAATTAACTGAAATCATCATAACATATCTTAGTAACTAGTTTAATGCATGCCACAAAATTAGCATTTCATTTTCACAGGTCAACTCGGCATTTGGATTAATTTTCTTCGTCAAGGCGCTTTATTTTTGAACTACATGTGTGAACAAGTAATTTTAAGACTTATCATTGCTTGAACAACAACTAATCTATAATATTTATTATTTAAAAATAATAAATTTCATTTTCTAAACTGATTTCAATACTTTAGGTTTACGTTTTTCTAAGGCTTTGAAATTTTTTTTTAATAATTTGATAATCCATTTTGTAATCTTTATTTATATTTTTGTTACTTTTTTATTTATGCCACATTTTTAAAAAAATAATTTTCCTTCTTAATGTATTTACATTTATTGAGGGCTTTCTCTTTTATTTTTATTTAAAATATTTAATTTAAGTTTAATCTCCATTTTTAATTTATTTTTTTACCTTTCATGAATTATGTGTTTTCTGTTAAGATTATGTACAAGTTTTATTTCGAAATTTTAGTTTTTGCTTTATTTCAAATTTGTAGCTGTAGTTTTAGTTTCATTTAATTTTATTGTAATTCAGATTGAGAATACATACGTACATTGTCGAATGGATAAATAAATTTTTATAATAAAGTATCTAAATCTTTAAAATCTTTCAAAAGGTGTTGGGATGAAGCCAAAACATTATGTCATATAAAAGTTCAGACTCAGTTTTCATGAACGCATATATATATATATATATATATATATATATATATATATATATATATATATATATATATATATATATATATATATATATATATATATATATATATATATATATATATATATATATATGAAGAGAACTAAATGCAAGGACGACAGGACTAGCCATCCGGCCTTGTGATTACTCTGTCAACGGCTTGTAACTACTCCAGAACCAGCATTGGAAACCATAGCTCGGAGAAGCACAATCTTTTGAAGACCCCTGGGAGAGAGTGTTTAGAGGTTAGTTTGAAATCGATGCTGGTCCTACTGAAAGGGTAAAAACCCTACCTGAGAGTCTGGATAAGACTTCATGGACCGGCATGGAGACCAACGAGCCGAAAAACATGATCTTTTAGAGGGCTCTGGGAGAACTTCTTAAGCAGAATGGAG
>SEYY01024455.1:40000-52500 GCA_009176605.1 Armadillidium nasatum | reverse complement strand
CATGCAAGAGAACGCTTGCTCGCACGAATATGTCGATCCGAAGATAGTCAGCACTCCAAATGCCAACTTCTTCATCTCACTGTAGCAATCTGGAAGACTATTCCATGCGTCGAATATAAGTGCCTCAACTCGCGGCATTTCTTTTAAAGCTGTCCACTTTTGTTGCGTTACGTACATACATTTCTGGACCTCCAACTCTTCCAACTTGCTTTTCAACTCTGTAAATTTTCCACTCCACAAAGCTTTACTTTTTAAATCGATCAATTGCATTTCTAGAGATCCAGTATCAATTCCAAATGGCTCAATGTGGATTTCGTTACTATTTGTGTTGAGAGGATTTACTATGAATGCTAGAGTGGTTTTGTTGGTTTTGAATTGCTCAAATCTGTCAGCAAATTCATCTTTCATTTTTTTTATAACTGTGCTGAAGTAATTCGTGTCAACAGTTGCACTGGTTTTATCGCGATATTGCTTTAGAAATTGAAAATGAAGTAATTTACCGCTCTGAATATCTTCTGCAAAAAGAATTAATTTTTCTTCAAAACAAACCAATTCTTCTACCAAAACATAGGCTGGGTTTCCCTTTCCTTGCAGTTTTAGATTCAGCTCATTTAATTTTGCTGTGATATCCACCATAAAGTAAAATTTTTGCAACCATTTGTCGTTCTCTAATTCAGGGTGATTAATGTTTTTTTCATTTAGGAATGTATTTATTTCATTCAAGCACAAAGCAAAACGTTTCAACACCTTACCTTTGGAAAGCCATCGCACTTTATTGTGAAGAAGGAGGTCGGAATACTGAGTAGTCTCCATTTCGTTTAAGAATTCTTTAAACTGACGATGGTAGAGTGCTTTTGACAAGATGCTGTTAAAAATCTTGATTACCAAATTCATGACCTCAACTATTTCGGCCGTAAATGTTTGGGCACAAAGCGCTTCTTGGTGTATTATGCAGTGAAACGTAAGAATTTCGTGGTTTATTTTGCTCTGAAGAATCGTTGTTTCCCCTTTATTTTTTCCTGTCATACTTCTGGCTCCATCAGAAGCTATTGAAACGATTTTATTTAAATCGATCTTATTGTCTTCAAGGCATTTTTGCACGGCATCCGCTATATCTTCCCCTCTAGTTTGTCCCGAGAGCGGTAGCAATCCTAGAAGTTCTTCTTCTTGGGAAGACATATACCTGACAAAAAGGGCAACTTGTGCCGTGTCTTTTATGTCGCAAGACTCATCTATAGCAAGTGATAAGGCAGAAGAAAGTTGAATATCTTCCACCTGCAAATATGTTACATTTGAAGACATTTTAGCTATTCTATCTTGTACTGTTTTAGCGGATAGTGGCAAATCTTTGATTTTTTTTCAAGATTTCTGGTTTGTTTTTGAAATCACGAAACAGTTCTTCAGATGCACGTATGAAGCAATCTTTGACATACTCACCATCTGTGAATGGTTTGCCTTTTTTTTGCAATTTCTAGTGATACCGCGAAGCTTGCCAGATTAACATTACTTGTAGATTGAGTCCAGTTACTTAACATGGAACTTGATTGCTGTTTTTGTTTTTGGAGCTCGTCGACAGCTTTTTTTCGTTCTTCGCCGGCTGGATATTTACTAGCAAACTGAGTATGTTTTTTAGTGAAGTGTCTCTCTAAATTTGATTTCTTATTGTGTGCGAGTTTTTCGTGGCAAATGAGACAAGTCGGAAGGCCATCTAAGTTGCATATGAAAGCGAACGACTCCGTCCAATCCCGATTGAATTCTCGATGCTCTTCTTCAGTTTTTCTCTTTTTTTTGTAGATGCCATGCTTGCGGTGAAGCTGTAATAAAGAATTTTTAAAATTATTATTTAGGTATCCAAAACAGCAGATGACAAGTTTTGCAATTATTTACTATGTCAACGTATACCTAATTAAATACATACGAGAAGCTGGGCATAATGAAATATAATTTATCAAAAAAACATTTTACAACGATATTTCCCAATTAAAAATACTTACCTAAATAAAATAAATAATTCTCTAATAAATTAATTATTAAAATAAATAATTTAGACACGAAACACTGTTTGTCTCACTCTCTCACGTACTGATTGACTATAAGTACATAGTTTCGTCGCATCTGTGGTCGCCTCCCGTGTGCGGTGATCGCCGACTGGCACGAACGGACTTGTCAGAACGTGTTTATCACGGCGCAGTCTGCAAATTTTATTTTTATTTTTTTAATTTTGGCAAATATACTTAGATACTTAGTTTACATATTTGCGTATGGAACTAAAGAGCCGCACCTTCACATCCAAAGAGCCGCATGTGGCTCGCGAGCCGCAGGTTGCCGACCCCTGGTGTAGCGTATAATAAAATATATATATATATATATATATATATATATATATATATATATATATATATATATATATATAATATATATATATATATATATATATAGTGCATTATGAATAATACAATGCAAGGTATGAATGGGTGAAAAGGGTTAAAATGGAAATTAGAACTGAAAAAAAGTGGTTTTCGAAACGGAAAAGGTTGGGTTGTGTGAAAATGAAAAAGCTGGGAAGTTCAAAAGGAAAAGAATGAGGCTCTTGAAAGGAAAAAGTTGTAAATGTTTGATAAAGTAAAGATAAAATGTGCAACAGGAACGTTTGGGTGAGCGAGAATAAAAATTTGAGACCTTTAAAAGAAAAGTTTGGTTAACTAAAACGAAACGAAATAATTTGGATGTGTACGAATGAAAGTTTAGTTATCTCAAAAGAAAAATGCATGGAGATTTTAAAAACGAAAATGTTTGGGAAATTCAAAAGGTTCTTCTTTGGATATCAAAAGGAAAAAGGTTAAGATTGTGTAACTATAATTGCAAAGAGTGTGAAAAGGAAATGTAAGAGGGGTTTCAAATGGAAAAGTATGACCTCGTAAAAACTGAAAAATATAAGATAAATGTTAACTATTGCTTAAAAGTACAGAGTACGCTTATATGGGTAAGCACACACGTGTATACTCTTGTGTGAGCGTATTTATGTGCATGCATGTACACGCATGTTTACGAGTTTTAATGTTTTCAGCCATAAAATTTTAAGGAAATAAATGCAAAAATAAAACATTAAATTAACTAAAAAATATTGAAATTTTAAGAAAAATGAAAGAGTAAAAAGGGAAAAAAAATAAATTAAGTTTGTAGGGAGACCAATAATTTAAGTTATAAAAATATTTTTAGCAAAAATATAAAATGAAACATGTGGATGTACAGTACGCGTATAAATATTCAGTACTCAAATAAAAACAAAATTAAATGGCTTTCACCCTAAAAGAAAATACAGTACATAAAATTAGCGTTTTGAAATATGACTATTCGTGTAAGGTAAGTGTTCTAAGTGTAAATCTCCTCTCTATAGAGAGTATTCATGTTGCTCACTCAGATTTTCAAATATATCGCGTAACAGTGATTTCTGCAGACTTCTGCAAAAGGCGACGATCTGCTAGAGTAAGTCA
The DNA here is from genome assembly GCA_009176605.1 of Armadillidium nasatum. Taxonomy (NCBI): domain Eukaryota; kingdom Metazoa; phylum Arthropoda; class Malacostraca; order Isopoda; family Armadillidiidae; genus Armadillidium; species Armadillidium nasatum. Next base: position 49,006 of record SEYY01024455.1, on the reverse strand, counting down.
GGAACAGATGATGATGGATCTTCACAATTAAACATTCTCCTTTAACATTCCCTAGAAGTAAGGATCAGGTAGTGCTAGATCGAGGGAATGGCATGGGCATGGAAATCAGTACCACACAAAATGATTCGTGCTGGAAAGTTTCCCTGCAACTTGGGTAAAGGTTCTCGAGAGGTATGGTTTGTAGTTCCTTCCTGTTGCTACAACTGTCTATTCATGTCCAGGTCTCTTACACGAATAAACATTCTCAAATCCTGCAGAAATTGTCTGATCGCAATATCCCTGTAACGACCATGGTTAAAGGTAACAGCTATGCTTTCTTCATCTTGAATAAAAAGGGTCCTAGTAGACCATGAGCTGAGACAGCATACCATATCGCGACTCGGGTGCTATTCAACGGTTTTTGGACTATAAAATTTGGCCAATTAATCATAGAATCGAGCTGTCTGTCGATTGATACAGCCGTCCAAATATATGACTTTCGCCGAAGAACCATACATTCTTCAAAAAATAAAGATCATCGTACACCATGGACAAAAATGTTCCACAATACATCGATATCGAACTCAATTGTCCAGTCTGAATCCGGTATGAACAATCCTCCTAATTTCTTAAAAATTCTGTAAACGGGCTGTTCGCTAACATTCAGTTTCTTCGATGTTCGTCACAATGTTAGCCGAGGAGGGCTGCAAAATCAGTCCACTATTCTCCTTTTCCGTAACTGTTACTGGTAGACAAGACCTCACCGTACGTTGACACACTATTGGACAGGAGAAATTTCGTAATATGTTACTTGATGCTGTCCTATGAAATCTTTCTCGGAATTACTCTGAAAACCTTTTCAAATTCTCTTCTCCTTAACGACTATCTCCTTTTGAGCAAAAATAATACCCAACTATGAATATCTTTTCCTCTGTTGAGTGACCCATTTCCAACAACATCTGCACACCTCAATTTCCTTAACACAACTGGGAACACGTTCACTGATAGCCATATCTCGAAGACAAGCGCACATGTTAATTTCAGTACTGCATATTTTGGTGCATACTGTACAGTATATGCATACGTGTATTTATGAACAAATCTATGAACAAATATTTAAGAATATAAGGGTAAAATAGAGAAAAATAAATAATATGCAAATGTAAAAAGAAACATTAGAAAAATTATGTAAGAGAAAAATAAACTCATTAATAAAACAATTTATTTTTAAAATATTTTTAAACATTATTTTAAAAATTTAAATAAAAAAGGAAAAGTATATTTGAAAAGTAAATTACGTAATATTTTGAAAAATTTGAAAAACAAAAAAAAAAAAAAATTCAAAAGGAAAAGAAAAAATGGTGAAATTACAAAAGTCAATATCATGTGTATTGTTTATGGTTCGCTTAAATGTGTATGCTTGTGATTTCGTGTACATGTATACGTAGGTGTTTCATTTTGCATGCATAAGTATTTGTGAATGTAAATGTTTATGTATGCGTATGATTTAGTTTATTATATAACAAATTTAAGAAAATGAGCTCTAGAATGGAAAAAAGGGAATTATTCTAGTAATAGATAGTGAGGAGAAAGGCTTTTGTCCAGAATAAAAATAAATGAAAAGTTATTAGGTTGGAATGAAACGGAAATAAATAAATGTTGAGTGAAATAAAAATTTAGACATTTTCTGAAATCCTGTGCATTCAAGAAAACATTTTGTCTTACATGTATAAATCCTTGTGAACGGCTGGTTAGAGTGATGACCTTCAGATCCTATGGTCTGTGGTTTGAAACCTAAAGCGGAAAATTGAAATCTAGTTTTAGAAGAATATGTTATTTGATTTCCTTAAAATTGTATTAGTAGCTGGGATATATCATATGATGTTTTCCCTATAGTTGAAGATACGATAAATATCTGGCATTGATAAATATGAAGCATTGTGATGATGACTCAATGAATGAAGAAAAAATCAGGAAAATACAGAATAACCGAAAGAAGAAACAACGTCATAAAGATTTAAGGTTTTGGTGGGATGACGATGTCAGCCTTCCATATATTGAAAAAATGATGTTCCTTAAGGTCTCAAGCATTAAAAGAGGTTTCATGCAGTCTGAATCCAAAAGTAAAGGATTTGAAACTCCTGTCCTTAAAAGCATCAGCAAAAATACCTTCAGCACCTCAAGGAAGCTTTCCCATGAAGAATCAAATGTCTCGATCTCATAGAAGAAATATCGTAAGTTCCTCCTTCTCAAGTGCTTCTGGAAAGGCATAAGAGCGGCTGTTATAGATATTAAGATATTTGGATTCAGCTTAGAACACCAATGTGAAATATGCATATTTAAAATGTCCTCAGGAAAGAACATCAAGTCTTTTGGGACGATCTGACAGAGAAAATTCTCAAAAGAGGTCAGGAAAAAAGCTAAATGTTAGAGGCTGCGCCACATTTAGTGGTTAGAATACCTTAAAGGGTCTATCCAACAAAACGGGATCCACAAAGACCATGAATCTGGTAACATTCAAAATATGCCCTCATAAAAGAAAGTGATTATTTGTAATATTGTCATTGACATCCGATTGTAAATCAATAGCTCACATGACTTTTTTGGACTGAGAAGGTAGTATATATATATATATATATATATATATATATATATATATATATATATATATATATATATATATATATATATATATATATGTATATATATATATATATGAGTGTGTGTATGTGTGTGTGTTTAGAGCATGTAGAAAAATTTTGAGATTCAATATCGGATTACGTTTTTAAATAATTTGAAATTTAATTAGAGAAATGCTAGGAATTATTACATATACTTTATATATATATTATATATATAATATATATATATATATATATATATATATATATATATATATATATATATATATATATATATATATATATATATATATATATATATATATATATATTACATCTTGTGGGTAAAAACCAGAGGGCTACTAAAATTTCCACAAGAGTTAGGAAGCAAATCGGAAACCAGGTCTAATTAAAGGTCGACATTTAATCTCTTAGAAGCTTGTTTAGAAAGAGAAGTAATGTGATTTTTCCAAGAAAGATCATGAGAAACAGAAACGCCGAGAATATAAAGGAGATATGAAGGTTTTAGTTGTGTGCTTTCGAAGAAGATATCATAGATGTATCTAAGGTTGCGTCGAGTAGAGAGATGTAAGTAATTGAAAGGAGATGAAGTAACAGAGAGAAGGTCATTAATGAAAAGCAGAAGTTTTTAAGATTGGACAATTCCTTGAGTAACACCACTATTTGTAGATTTAAAGGATGAACGGTGGATGTCAACAACAGCTGCTATAGAACGACTAGAATGGAAATCAAAGAGTAGGATAGATTCCGAAAGAGGGAAGTTTGGAAATTAAAGGTTTTTTTTTTTTTTTTTTTTTTTTTTTTTTTTTGTCAGACTCTATCGAAGCTTCAGATATGCCTAGCTTGAAAACAAAAGATTCATCGAAATTCAGAACAGTGGAGTACCAAGAGTCAGAGAGAAGGGAAAGAAGATCACCAGTAGAGCGTTTTATACGAAAACTATACAAGCTATCAGAGATAAGATTAGAAGAATTGTGATGTTCCCAACTTTCCTGTTAAGGATAGATTCGAAAACTTTAGAAAGAATAGAATTTAAAGAAATGGAACAGTAGTTAGAGGTTTTAGAGGGGCCCTCCTTCTTCGGCATACGTTGAATGAGTGTTCGTTTCCAATAACATGGGAGGGTTGAACTAGAAAGTCAAAGAGGAAATAGTTTACCAAGACAGATTGCAAGCTCAGAATCGCAAGTTTTGAGAATCACATGAGTGATACCATCAAGATCGTACTCCTTTTTAGTGTTAATCTTAGAGAGAGCTGAAATGACGTATGTAGAAGAAATTACAATTTTAGGCTTAAATGAGATGTAAAGGGTCGAAAGACTAGGAACAGCTCCCGAATTGTCTATGGTTGAATTAGAGGCAAAAGGGGGAGGGGAAGTAGCAAAGTTTGAGTTCATATTTTTTTAAATATGAACTCAAAAGAAGAGGAGAGTGAAAAATTTTAAAAAAATACTAATGACGGGTCACCAAATCCTTTTAGGGGGGAGTAGGGAGTGAAGAGAAAAAGATCTTAGGGTAGAGCTTATCTTTCCGTTGGAAGGAGATTAAACCCTGAAACGGGGTCAGGAAAAGTGCGGTGATGCGGAGATGCCACAACCCCTAATTTGGAGGAACACCTTGAAGGCTGTACCTCCTCCTCAAAAGAACTCTGAAAAGACCATGGTTAAGTATGAATTATTCAAAAAGGGGTCAGAAAGAGGCTGAATAGAGTATGGTGATGTGGCTCTGCCACCAACCTCTAATTGGGAGGGTACACCTTCAAGACTGTACCTCCTCTTCAAAAAAAAAAAAAAAAAAAAAATCGGGAAAAACCGTGGTTAAGTATGAATCATTCAAAAAATGGTCAGGAAAGAGAGTGAGAATAATGGTGGCAAAGTTCCTAGTCTGTAGAGTTAGGAGATTAGTAGACGGAACAAATGAATTTAGTTGTAGAGTTGCAAGAAAGTATAAGCCCTAAAAATAATTAAGAACTTCAAATTTAGAGACACGAGAACAGACAACATCGTTGCGCACATATGCGCAACATCAGCGTTTGGCTGAAAATTGATAATAGAGACAGTAGGAGATCACCATATCTCCCCTTTTGTACATCCCAACTTTTCACTTTCGCATATCTACTCTTTCAGTAGCTTTACGAGCTATCACCATCTCCGTTTTAAGTTCTAGGTCTTCAGTTTTTTTCATTCATAATTTAAAATAATACAACGTATTGAATTATGAACACTTGGTGAAAATCTAAAACTATTTTTCATTAATAAACAAGAAGGTCCAATTTTTATCCGATTCTACTGAAAATTTCAGTATAGATAGCTTTTTCTCGAAGGAAAAAATCCATTCCTAACGTTTTTATGAGGGATTAACTGTTTAAAAGTTTTTTTCTGAAATTTAAGATTTTTAAATCTACGGTGAGGCCAAGTCAAAAGTTTTTTGTCTGAAATTTGGTGTGTGCATTCCTAAATCTATTGGCTACAAAAGTTCTTAAATGACCTTTGCTCCCAGAGTTATGAAAAAATTTAATTTGCCCAAAACTGAATAATAATCGAAAAAAATCAACCCTTTTGTAAAAAAAAATATTAAAAAAACTACAATTATTATATTTCTTATTCTTCTCCTTATGTTATTCGATCTTGTTCGTTTGTTCCGAGATATAGCCCTTCAAAAAAGGTCCATTTTTGACCAAATTTCAAAAATTTCCAAAGTTGAGAGGATATATCTTTCTTCAAACAAATATTATTTAATAATGAAAGAAATAAAAGTTGTAGATCTACCCCTCCTCTAAACAATATCCAAAAATAAAAAAAAAATTGTAGGTGGCATTTTTTAAAAAATAATTTAAAAATAATATAAAAAATTCGAGTGCTTATAACTTTTTTTCTAGACATTATATTAAAAATCTGTTCGAGCAAATGAGAGAAATTTGGGCTAAGATTGTTCAGTTATTTTCAGCTCATATGGACCAGTGGTTTGATCTCGCTATTCATTTTTTTTTTTAAATTCGACCCCAAATAACTTTCAAACCGTTATAGACTCAGAAAACCCTTCGAAATCAACTTATATCGTCGGGAAAAAATGCATATACCCTGAAAATTTCAGCTCAGTGAGTCAAATATATTTTTAAAAAATTTGGACCCACCCCTTATATTAATTCAGTGTCATTCTATTACATCATAACCATAACTGCTACTTTATCTCATAAAATTATAGGATATTTGTATGTTTCATACATTTATAGTGCCCTTTTTAAAAGTTACCCAAAAATATAAAAAACGTTTTCTATAAAAATTACTATTTTAAAGCATTAACTTGTGAAAAGTGTTAATGTTTAAAAAAACAAAGAAACCAACAAAAAACCAAGTAATAAATAAAAAAAGTTTGTTTTTGTTATAGAAATAATTATTATTTATGTACAAAAATATAATCTATTAATTTAAAAAGTAAAACATTTAAAATATAATGTAAATTACACATATTATTATAAACAACTTCTGAATGTACTTCTTACCGCGCTTTTACTCTATGTTCCCGCCAAAAGAAATGATTTTCTGGGAAACTGGAAGGTAAAACCATTATAAAAAACTATTATAAAATATAAAATATATTTATTTTATTTTATATTGTATTGTATTTTCAATAAAAAAATGTTAATGTTCAAAATTTCGAATTTAGTATATTTTAATATGTAATATTTAAAAATATTATAAAACAATATTTTCCATTTTAAATACATAAAATTTTGTATGTTATTTCAATGTGATTTTATAAAACTTTAATAATAATAGTTTTGTAAGCCATTTCTATCAAAGCGAGTAAAATAAAGTGGAAAACCAGTTACTTTTCTTACACCTTCCCAATATTGAGATAATTTTCAGAAGGTATATAAATAAGTTGTCAACATTCACTTTATCCTAGAAGCTGAAGAAGCCGCCGCACCGCCAAGAAGAAGATGTCCAAAGCCGAGACAAGAAGAAGCCTCCACAGCAGCAGAAAAAGACGTTCCCAAGCAGGGGCAAGAAGAAGCCACTCCTACAGTAGCAGAAAAAGACCTCCCAGTTGAAGAAGTTCCAACGCCTCTGCTCCCTAAAGGAGACCCAGTTTGGCAGACCATTTGCCCTCGACTGTGGTTCGTCCTTTGAAGTAGCCTTCCATCCGAGGCTACAGACGCTCCTCAGGCTTGAAGAGAATTGGAGGCTACCACACGCCTACATAGCCGGCATTCAACTAAGGGTCATCGAAACTACATATTAGGAGCCCACCATACATGTAACGTTGTTTTTCAAAGTTAATATAGCAACTCACTGCTTCATCTACCAAACAACTCATTCTATAAATAACAATCCATCTGGAATCTTTATTCTTTTTAATGTTGAATTCTTTTTTCTAACCTGTTTTCATAACTGTGGTTTTAGCCCAAAGGTCTTTATCATTGAAGGTTTTTATCTTTTTCTGTACGTAATTCTTACTTTGTGTTGTATGTAATTTTATGTCTAAGTTTCATTTTTCAGTTCAAGTTTTATTTCGTTTTCATGAATTTTATTGAGTTTGATTCTGTAAGATATTATTTTTTTTTTTCAATTTACCTATTTCAAGTTTCAATTTAAATTTTAAAGTTTCAATTCAAGTATTTATTGTTGTTTTTAAGTTTCATTTAGGTTTTTCATTTTTCTTTTTCCCTATTTTAATGTTTCATTTGAATTTTTATAGTTTTTTTTTATTTTCATTCTCTAGGTTTTTTAATTTTTTTTTTTCAATTTTATTTTGTAAGTTTCTAAAATTTTTAACGATTTTAATCTTATTTTATGCATTAAAGCATGTAATGCGAATAAGGCTCAATCATGACCACATACACTTACTCTTTCACACAATCACATACACACATTTATTCAAATTCACTCTACTTGTAACCATCATATAGCAGTTAGTTTAAAATTTTACCATTACACACACTGTTTAACACATCAAAGCAAAATTCATGAATATTATTTCTATCGAGCATATCTCGCTCTTTTGAAGTTCTTAACCCATCCTTCTATAATATATTTGTCTCAGAACATTTCTATAATACAATTTGATGGTTTTTATTTACACTTTACTCATACTTTCTCGCAACAATCAAACATTCCTAGAACATATATCAAAGACAGTGTATACGTTTCTACTCTAAGTATCTCAATATACACCTTAAATCTAAACGCTTAACCTAACTTTTATCACTAATTCATGAATAAAGTCAAACTAGTATCTTTCTGACATGCAAGTTATAAAACTTTACATTCATTATTCACCTCAGAATCTCCATGATTAACCTATCTATATCACTAAGTCATGATCAAAGTTTGTGTCTGCTTATGTGTGTATGTGGTTGTTTGTATATATATATATATATATATATATATATATATATATATATATATATATATATATATATATATATATATATATATATATATATATATTAAGCTGGGTTGAAAAGATACAAAAGTTGTAGTGCAGATTTGAAACAACTTTATTTTGGTGCTCACTTCAGATACAAACTGAAATGTGTTAAAAGTAAGTTCTTCAAGATTTGTTTTCATACCCCAACTTTACCTTGAATCTTCTTATTTAAAAACAAAAATATATATATAGCCAGATATACAGTATAGCTTAAATATCCTTACATTCTTACATGCTAAACAACCTGCATAGTACAAAATCTCATAGAAAATCAGATTTTGTCTGTACTGAAGGTATTTCGATTCGAGAATGTTTGGTTTGTAGTATTGCACCATGTCGAGAAGTATGACCAATGACCCTACTAGAAACAGCGGAAACATCTTTGACATTTCTTTCAACATCGACCGAATGACACGGATACTTTGGTAGGAGAATTTGTTGATTACTAACCAAAATATCATCACTAATATCATCAAGAAGAGGTGGGGGGGTGATAGGAGTACTCCCCCAGTCTATCATTTCCATGTAGGAAGTGGCGTTGAGATTGACGTTTAGCTGCCTTTTATCAAAGCAGCGAACTTGCACATTGGTGGAGGATATTTTCTTTCTTGCTTGAAGAATTTGTTGACATGAAAATCTTCTTATTGTTTCCCGTTCATCTGCAACACCAGCTAGCAACAAGTTTTCTGGATGACAAAAATAGGAGTTGTTTAGGAGCACTGGAGATATGATGTTCTGATCCTCAGGAGAATGTTTTTGATATTGTGATACCATAAAGTGAAAATTCTTTGCACCATCTTGACAGAAGGGATGGGAGCGGATATAGAACCATATGGGGGCATAGAAGTTCAGTACGAATCGTACCAAACGCCTCAGATCATCAGATGCGGATTCTGTTGAAACGTACAATCGAAGCAGTCTGTTAGCTTTAGTTAGCCACCTTGCATGGCTTA
>SEYY01024455.1:32500-35000 GCA_009176605.1 Armadillidium nasatum | reverse complement strand
TATATATATATATATATATATATATATATATATATATATATATATATATATATATATATATATATATATATATATATATATATATATTTCCTCTGGTGGGCAAAGGCCAGAGGCCTACCAAATTCCACCAGAGTTGGGGAAGCATTCGGAAATCGGGTCGCTAATGGCCGACGTGACCCCGATACACGGCGTTTGAAAGTGTGCAAGTCAAAGGAAGTTGGGAAATAGATGAAGGGAGTGTGTTCCAGACTTTACCAGTAGAGTACATGTAAGATTGAGCATAGCGGTTAAGTCTGGGGTCGGAGAGTTGGACAGAGAAAGGATGAGACTGTGTAGAAAGTACGTGTCGCACGAGCCCTTCTCAATGGAGGAGGTATGCGACGAGAGAGTTCAGAAGAGCAGTGTCCGTTGTAATAGCGATAGTATAGAGAGAGTGACGCAACAATTCGACGGGCAGAAAGAGATTGGAGAGAGTTAGTAAGAGCAGGAGAGTTGATAAGACGAAAAGCCCTAGACTCCACCTTTTCAAGAAAGAGCTGTATGTGTGGAACCACCCCAGATATGTGAAGCATACTCCATACAGGGGCGAACAACACCCCTATACAGAGCAAGCAACTGGGTGGACGTGAAAAAATACTGAAGGCGCCTCAGAACACCCAACCTCTTAGAAGCTTGTTTAGAAAGAGAAGTAATGTGATCTTTCCAAGAAAGATCACGAGAAAAAGAAACACCGAGAATATTAAGGAACAGATGAAGGTTTGAGTTGAGTGTTTTCGAAGAAGATATCATAGTTGTGTGGAAGATTGTGTCGAGTAGAAAGATGGAGGAATTGAGTTTTTGAGGCATTGAAAACGACCATGTTTTCTCTGCCCCAATTTGAAATACGAGAAAGATCAGAGGTCAGTTGCTCCAAGGCCATCCTTCTTGAATCTATTAACTGCTGTTGGGGGACGTCTTTCAAATTGAAAGGAGTAATGAAGGGTGGAGTCATCGGCATAGGAGTAGGAGTGTATAGGAGATGAAGTAATAGAGAGAAGGTCATTAATGAAAAGTAGAAAAAGAGTTGGGGATAGGACAGATCCTTGAGGAACACCACTATTAATAGATTTATAGGAAGAACGGTGGCCGTCTACAACAGCTGCTATAGAACGACCGGAAAGGAAATTAGAGAGAAAGTCACAGAGAGAAGGATAGATTCCGAAAGAGGGAAGTTTGGAAATCAAAGCTTTGTGCCAGACTCTATCGAAAGCTTTCGATATGTCTAGCGCCACAGCAAAAGATTCACCGAAACCCCGAAGAGCGGAGGACCAAGAGTCAGAAAGAAGGGAAAGAAGATCACCAGTAGAACGTTCTTTACGAAAGCCATACTGGCGATCAGAGATAAGATTAGAAGAATTGAGATGTTTCCAAATCTTCCTGTTAAGGATAGATTCGAAAACTTTAGAAAGAACGGAGGTTAAAGAAATAGGACGATAGTTAGAGGGTTGAGAAGGGTCCCCCTTCTTCGGCACAGGCTGAATGAGCGCACGTTTCCAGCAAGAAGAGAAGGTCGAAGTAGAAAGGCAAAGACGAAATAGTTTACCAAGGCAGGGTGCAAGCTCGGAAGCACAAGTTTTGAGAACAGCAGGAGGAATACCATCAGGACCATACGTTTTCTTAGTGTTAAGCTCAGAGAGAGCAGAAATGACATCTTTAGAAGAAATTATAACATTTAGGCATAAATGAGTTGGAGGGGGTTGAAGGAGGAGGAGGAATAGCTCCAGAATCGTCTAAGGTAGAATTAGAAGCAAAAGTTTGAGCGAAGAGTTCAGCTTTAGTAGAAGGTAAAATGGCAGTTGTACCGTCAGAAGAAACTAGAGGAGGGAAAGAGGAAGAAGCAAAGTTAGAGTTGACATTTTTTGCAAACTGCCAGAAAGGGCGAGAGGAAGAGGAACCAGAAAGATTATTGCATTTGCGACGGAGAAAAGAGTTTTTGGTATCTCGAAGAAGAGATTAGGAGAAGGATAAGAAGTAAGGAAAAGATCAAGTATGTTGGGTTCATCACCAAGGCGATCAGGGATACGGGTATGGAGTTGCACCAACTGCTCAAGGTTGTTCTGGATAGAAAAGTTGAAGGCGAGTTCATCGGCTGGATCATGAAAACTAGATGAAAGCCATTGGCAGTAGTGAACATTAAAATCGTCTAAAATGATGATTTCAGAGAAAGGAGAAGAAGATAGAATGTGCTCTATTTTGGAGTTTAAATAGTCGAAGATTTTTTTTTATAGTCAGTAGAATTAGCAGATAAATAAACAGAACAAATAAATTTAGTAGTAGAATTGCAAGAGAGCTTAAGCCATAAGGTAGAAAATTCAGGAGACTCCAAATTAGAGACACGAGAGCAAATAACATCGTTGCGCACATATGCGCAACAACCGCCTTTGGCTGAAAATTGAGGATAGAGACAGTAGGAGGTAACAGAATAAGGTTTGCTGTCAGCACACTCAAGCAACTGAGTTTC
>SEYY01024455.1:0-27500 GCA_009176605.1 Armadillidium nasatum | reverse complement strand
TTCTTTCCACATGTCCATACGATACGATACGGGCCAATACTGCATGACTTTGAATTATGACGTTACTTATCCATAAATTGTGTCTTCATGATTCTTCATCATCTCTCTCTGGCATTTATACGAGCAATATCCATAATGTTATTTCTAATTTAGTTCTTGAATGTCTCCTCCTTTACTCGATATAACTCTGATTTCGTTGATTTATTCTTTACAAGCAGATCATACTCCTTGAGAAGGGATACGATCTTCCTTAAGGCAGAATCCCGACGCATAGTGGGTATTCTTGCTGTCTCCCAATATTTGAGTATGCCATCCAAACATAGGTGAAGGGATTTGCTATATCCAAATTTTGCTTCTTTTGGTGTTACAAAAACGTCTTGAGAAGCTGCAGCTTTGTTGGAAGAGAACTTATTGTATTCCTGGGGCTCGTCTGCCCGACAAGAAATACTTCAGATTTTGATCTTTTGGTCATCTGAAGAAGAAGAAAAAACAAAGTTTACCATTTATTGCTACTTTCACAACAAATAAAGTAACATATTTAAGAAGAAAAAAATATTTAAGTATTGTAGAAAAATTTTATTATTATATATATATATATATATATATATATATATATATATATATATATATATATATATATATATATATATATATATATATATATATATATATATATATATATATATATATATATATATATATATACCCTTATTATTGTATAATAATACACTAGGACAACGGAATATACAATCTTATTCACAGCTCCGATATGAATGAAATGAGAGAAAAAACACGTAAACGTTGGGACAACTATTTATTCTTGTATCGTGTTCATACTTGTACAAACCTGTTTTTTTCGAAATGACTAACAATATGAATCATGTGGATCAAAGTTATTAAAGTAATTTATTTTCCAATGGAATGAAGAAACACCCCTATATATATATATATATATATATATATATATATATATATATATATATATATATATATATATATATATATATATATATATATATATATATATATATATATATATATATATATATATATATATATATATTTGGTAAATCCTTATATACATGCTTTAAAGTAGCTTTAAGTTTATATTGCTTAATAATTTTTAATACAAGTAAACTTAATATGAAAATTAAAATATTGTTATAAAAAGACAAAACTTTATTATGGTGTTTCAATATTATCCGCTCAACTAAGAAAATCTTTTATAGAATGGTAACACTTCACCTGATTTTTTTTACTCTCGTTTTATACACGAGAACTTATTAACTAAAGCACTTGCCCTGACTATATTGAAATGTAACGTTTACTATTTGCATTGTTTTAACAAAAACCCTCATCATTGCCAGGGATTGTAATAAGATGAATACCATTTTTATATTACTATTTTAAATTACTTATAGACTTATGGTAGGAAAATTATTTTACTCTTCTTTCGTGTTAGTGTAGGAGCTTGTAAAACTCTGTAATTAGAAACAGGTCCTACCACCTTTGACTCTCAGTCTTGATCCTTTTAATGTTTTAGATTGTCTTTTTCAATTATTGATCAAGTTTGAGTGTGATTTTATTTAAAATTGTAACTGAACTGGCTTATTTTGACTTTACCAGTTTAACAGGACCTTGTTTTTGGTGCAGTATTTGAGAGTTCTTGCTATTTGGGTAGGGAAGGTGTCAAATCCTGCCTTTGGCTAGAATTTACTTATTTTACCATTAAAAATTAACTTTATAGCATACACATAACAAGCTTTCCTTCCAAGTTTTATCTCTTGGAGAAAGTAAATCCCAAAATTCCTCCTTTTATTTCAACTATTTGAAGAACATTTTAATAGGGAGTTCTTTATTGATTTCATTTTATTAGTTGTAGGCTAAATTTGCTAGAAATAGATTTATTCTTAGTAGAGCAGTCACAATACTGCATATTAGGCCTTTTTGGGAGTTTCAACTTAAAGACAATTCCGACATCTTTCAAAGAGGTAAAAACTAACATGTAACTATCTAACTGCTAAGATAGACAGAAGTCTATGGAATAGCCTATTTTAATTATAATTTTACTCACCTTTTTTATTTTCTTCTTTTTTTTTAGGATAATTCTATTTTCTTGATTACTTCTAGCTTGAATGAAAACAGTTAACTTTAAATTTTATTGTTTAACAAATTTAATTTCTTATTAATTATAAAATGGCGAAATCTGATGAATGCCCATCGCTAAATCGCCTTCTTGTTATTAAAAGAGAAGATATGAAGATATGAAACGGTAGATTGAGGTAATTTTAGCTAAAATTTAAACTAGTCCCTGTTATTTATTTACTTTAAAGAAATTAGAAGAAATTAAAAATTGCTTTAGAATATTTGAAAAGGTAAATAAAAAGTATTCTATCTAACATAGTAAAATTTGAGTCTTTTGATAATTGTTATCAAAGCGAGCTTGATGATGCCTTAGAATTCATTATTGACATTGAAGAAAAATTGCCATTGTTCCAGACAACTTTGTCAAATCTGGCAATCCCTGCATTGCAAGCAAAGAATATGTTAACCCTTTTCATAACAATCTGTTTGCAAGTGCAAGTACTAATATTAGTGATAGGCCTATGCTTAACACAAAAGAAACTCCCCATTTTGATGTGATATCGAGAATAATAATGTTGTTAGTAATTATAAAAGTAAATTTGATAAAGACAATAGTAATAATAAAGTACCAGCATCATAAGATACTTGATCTGACTACAGCTGTTATACTAGCTCTAAAATTTCCGAACCTCATATAAATTTGACCCTTTGCATAATGTTTGTTATGATGGAATTGATTTAGTTTCTTGTAAAGAAAAATTTGCTTTCTTGGTGCTTTTGATATTAAATTTAAGGTATCTGGTTTAAAAATGGGTTTTGAATATTTTAAAACTTGAATATAGTAATAGCTCATAGCATGATATGCATGACTTTAAAGATTTTGTTGAATTAAATGCCTTAATGAAGGTAAATATGTTACAGCATTTATCTCCTTTCAAAATTTATAGATTTATTAATGTGGTTTGCTTTAAAATTAATCAAAATATATTATCCATTTGGGATATTGCCAATTTTCTTTATATTAGACAATTACCAATAAATTAAAATTTTAATGGGAGAATGGTCTTCTCTTGCTTTATTACTTTAAAATTTTTCCAGTTGAGTTTCCTGCACTTAATGAACTCATCAAAGTGACTTTTTATATTCCTAAGTTTTGGTTTATTAAAGTAGTGGATATTGTTCCTTACAAGTGTGATTTGCTTTTTTGGATCTGGTGCAAGCTATTTGTTTATTTTAAAATAGAAATTAATTTTCTGAAAATTGAGAATGATGCCTGTTTCTTCTTTTATCAAACATTTATTTATCAAATATTTTATCAAACAATTTTTTTTCATTTTCTTTTGAAAAACAGGAAATGTACAACATTTAAAACTATAACAGAACTTCTTCATTATCTCTTTCCTTCTTAAATCAACATTAATTTTATAATTTCAGGTTCAGGTGGAAAACGCTTAAAAATCATGTTCATATATATATATATATATATATATATATATATATATATATATATATATATATATATATATATATATATATATATATATATATATATATATTATATATATATATATATATATATATATATATATATGCTTTTTTAATGCAAATGACAAAATTTATTATCAATAATAATTGGAATAACATTTGATATGAAAAATTGAATTAATTTTAAATTTACAATTGATTACAAATGTTTTCGTCTTTTATTTTAATTTTCGAAACTACCTTTGTAGACTTATAATTTGACTAAGACGTCAAACTGCATATTTCTCAATCCATTTTGCTCAGTTCTACTGTTTAAGTAGCCTTTGATCATACTATATCAAACTCAGCTTCAATTTTTCAATATTTCTCTGTCAGGTTTGCAATTTACTCCTTTCTATCTTTTCAGTTATTCATTAAAACCTCTTTCATGTCGCATTTCAATAATTCACAAAAACTCTTTTCCAATTACTGTGTCTCTCTCCCTTCCTTTCATTTCCAATTTTAAGGAGTTTTTATGTTTACTCTCTTTTATTATATAGCTAGTTATTAAATAAATATAATATTTGAGGATTCAATGTACACATATTTATAGTATACATGGGAGATATTTTTCTACAAAATAACAGCTTATAAGAAATTTTAACAAACATCTTACATTGGAAAACAAATTCAACAAAAGCTAATATGAACGTCTGTATGTACTTCAAATATGTGTACACACATCGTTTTAGAGAAAGGGTCCATTGGCTTTCTTGTTTATGTCATTTTCATTTTGACATCCATTTGTTGACTCAATTGAATCATCCTCTTCGAGACTCGTGCATCTTATCCTTTTAGATATAAAAAGTACTCAACAACTCTTACGATTCACACACACGTTCACACTAGTTAAGCCTGACTTGTGGGGTCTTAAAAGTAACAATAAGTTATATATGTTTAGATATATCATGATACCCTTTCAATAATTCTGTTACTAACATTTAAACTGTTAGAAATTATATATATAATATATATATATATATATATATATATATATATATATATATATATATATATATATATATATATATATATATATATATATATATATTATATATATATATATATATATATATATATATATATAATATATAATTATTTATATTTATAATAATAAAATTTATTTATTAAAAAAAATAAAAAATATATATATATATATATATATATATATATATATATAAATATATATATATATATATATATATTATATATATATATATATATATATATATATATATATATATATATATATATATATATATTATATATATATATATATATATATATAATATATATATATATATATATATATATATATATATATATATATATATATATATATATACTATATATTATAATGTTAAAAATTATACACACTTTATATATTTACTTAGTTTTTAATTTTAATCCCTATGCATTACATTTGATTTTAGAAAACAACTGTTATTTCACATTTATTATTTGGAACTTATTCACTCTATGTTTTAAACCTAGCTTTCGCGGGATTTTCTTCTTTCCGCTTCTTTCAGGGTTGTTTTACAAGAGGTCATGTTCCAATAATTTTTCCTTCGATTTCAATTCTGTGTCGGTTGGTTTGTGCCTCTGTTTGCCTTGCTCCATTTTTCAACTGTGTAGGTTATATTCTTGCTTGATGTTGATTTTTTCAAATAGTGATTAACTGTGTTATCGATATTGTAGCTGCCTTTGTCTCTATTGAAATTCGGTCTGTTTTTAATCAAGAAAGATTCGTAGAATTTTTTATAATTTTGGTTATTGATGTATTCAATAACTTTGAGTTTATTTTGTTTGATTAGGTGATCTTTTGCTTCTATATGTGCAACTAATGGAGATGTTCTATTGAAGGTCCGTAAATCATAGGAGTGTTGTTATAATTTTAAAAATTATTAAAATATAAAAAAAGTTTTTTGTAAGATATATATATATTATATATATATATATATATATATATATATATATATATATATATATATATATAATATATATATATATATATATATATATATATATATATATATATATATATATATATATATATATATATATATATATATATATATATATATATGGTCAGACTTTACATAAGCGGCCATGCATAACTCAGAAACTACTAACCGTACATTAAAAAGGATTATATTTTTGAAATCCTTGGGTCATTTCCAGTAAGAAAAGTAAAAAAAAAATTGTTAAAAAAAAAAAAAAAAAAAAAAAAATGTTTAAAAATGTACGACAACGTTCAAACTAAAATCTTCCGATTGTAAGACATTTGTGTCAGTTCGCTTTTAGACACGATGTAGGGAGGTTGTCGTTAAATGAACCACTTAAATATTTTAAAAAAAAGAACATATGTCTACTGGGGGCTCTGCCCCCCGTACACCCCGACCCGTGAGTGATGATGATACTTAGACTATTTTTCCTGAAGACGATTTTATTTCCCATTATTTTCCAATTTCTAAAAAAAAATTTTAAAAAATGACTGCCAGGCGCACGATTCTCGCGAGGCTTTTAAAGAGGTAAAATTTATTTAAGTAATAAAGTTTATTATAAGAATTTATTTTTTAATTCCCAATTTTTCTTACCTAAAAATTCATAATAAGGATTTCAAAAATATAATCATTTTTTAATGTAAGATTAATACTTTTTGAGTTATGCATGGCCGCTTATGTAAAGTCTAGCCTATATATATATATATATATAATAATATATATATATATATATATATATATATATATATATATATATATATATATATATATATATATATATATATATATATATATATATATAATATATATATATATATATATATATATATATATATATATATATATATCAGAGGGAAATGGAAAATGAAAAAAAAAACCGTTTTGAAGCAGTTGTAACATCATTTTTAAAGAACAGGGCAGCAGTAAAGTTTTTTTTTTTCGTAATAAAATGCAAAATATAAAAATCATCTCACAAAATATTTGTTACCAACGTCATTATTAAATGTTTTCATAAAACTCAAAAGTATTAGCAATTTGTTATATAAAAGAATTATGGAGAACTTAAATTTTTTTTCAAATGTAGCAACTTTGTTTATCTAGAAATCACTTCGCTTTAAAATATTAACATTTAGAGTAAACGACACTTAATCTAACTGATCTGGATGTATGAACGTCCTTTCTATATGGAGAATAAACGTTTTACTTCGACATTATAGCTCGAAGTGTTGTACTTAATAAACAATTTCGATAGGAATTTGTAGAGAAACAAACTTATTCTGATGACTTTCTGTTGCGTTTCTTCTTCTTCTTCTTCTAAAAATAATAATAATACTAATAAAAAAAACAACTAAATCCCAAATCTCTCTTTTTTCTTTCCACTGTTATACTTTTCGCAAAAAAAGTCTATATTCTGATTTTTATGGTTAACGTCACTGCAGCAGCTTTCCCCTCTTCTATTTTTTTATCCACTAAACTAACTAAGTGATTAGCGAGCTTTCTCCTCATGTGCTCCACACAGTTTTATTTGAAGAGCCATTCCAGGTCAATGCTCCAACATAAATTAAGGCACAGAATAAGAAGTACACTCTGCTCTCAAAACAGTCACTAATGTTCAGAAAATGTTGTTAAACACTAATATTAGACACTATAATAATAATAATAATAATAATAATAATAATAATAATAATATAATAATAATAATAATAATAATTTTAGAATCTGCACCTTAAAAAAAAAGTAAAATTAGCAGATTTAAAACTTGTTCTGTTCTTTTCCGAAATCTTTTTCAATTTAATTGTTTAAATTAAGAAAAGTGAAGAAATAGTAAATTCGAAAAGAGATGGTTTGAATTTCTTCCCAAAAAAGAGTTTTTTCTTTCGTATATTTTTGAGCTCTTTTAAAAGTTTTTAATGAAAGAAAAACTTTCAATAAAGTGCAATTAAAATTGCCTAATAAAGAATTCATGTTCCCTATTGCAATGCCTAATAACAATATCTGTTTAAGTATTATTATTATTATTATTATTATTATTATTATTTATTATTAATATTATTATTATTATTATTATTATTATTATTATTATTATTATTATTATTATTATTAAAAATTAATATTACGCTAAGCTATGCAAAAAATATATATATATATAAATAAATAAATTTTCTTGGCTAGAAAATTTTGAAAATTAAAATGGTGGTGAACCTTTTAAAATATGAGTTTACATTTAAAAAATTATAAATAATATTAGAAAATTAACATTGGTCTGTGTCATTTTTGATGATCTATATATTTTAAATGATTATATAACAGTTTTTTAAGTTGAATTCAAATCTGCAATCCGTTTTCGACATCAGGTCTACTTTTTTCCCCTTTTTTAATGATAATATTTGTTCCAACGCTGTAATATCTTTATTTTTTCAGGAAATTTTCTTACATTACTATATTTTATATCAAATTTAACAGTGAATTGTGTATTATAAGATTATTATAGCAATTTTTCATTTTTGAAATATTTATCATGAATACAGATTGCAAAAATAATTCAAATAAATTTTGCTGCCGTTGCAATAATCCAGCATTACACTATTTGTAAAGGGCTCCTATCATGCCTACTTTGACCACAAGTTAGGCGATCATGATATGGATTTTGCTCCTTACATATACTGCCGAGCATGTGTTGAATTCTAAGACGATGGAGCAATGAAAATGTGAAGGCATTCCCTTTTATACATCTATGGTGTGGAGGGAAGGTAAGAATCATGTAAGAGCTTACTACTTTTGCATGACAAACTTACAAGGGAAGGAAATTCATTCTACCTTCATCTGGTTTCAATGAACCAAACCCATTAGCACAAGGACAGCTCGATGATACTACAAGAGAGTTAGGGCTATCAAAAGAGTCGGCCCAGCATTTTGTCTCTCGTCTTAGAGAGAACAAATTACTGGCATTAAACCCAACATTTTACTGATACAGAAATAGGGATCAAGAATTCAGGCAGTCCTTTTCTCTTCATGAAAATTCGTCTGCAGCATATTGTTCGGAGATTAAGGGTTTGATCAAAGCTGAAGGAGTCGTATATAAAAATATAAAACATCTGAATGGAGATTATTTATAGACTCATCAAGTAGAAGTCTCAAAGCTGTATATATACATAATGGTAATTTTCTTGATTCTATTCCAGTTGGCTATTTTATCCAACTAATTGAAAACTTTGACAATATGAAAATTCTCCTTGATACCTCAAATACAACGATAATGATTGGAGAGTTAATGTAGGTTTGTTTTTCCTTGACAGAAAACTATTGAGATTAAATTGTAACAAATTAATGAAGAGCAATGATGCAAAAAGTGGTTGAAAGATAACGTACTTAGCTTCTTTCATTTTCACAGGTTATTTCTCTAGTATTAGGAATGCAAGAAGTTTACACCAAGCATCCCAGCTTTCTTTGTTTGTGGGATAGTCAGGCAGGCGACAAACAATTTGAACAATATGAATATGAATCTTTTGCACATGGATTTCAAAATGTTATTGCTGACCTATTGATTGATCCTAAAAATATTCTATCCCACCACTGCATGTAAATCTAGGTTTGATGAAAAATCTTATTAAGGAAGTGAATAAACAGAAACAAGCTTTTTTATATGTGATGAAAATTGATTACTGGTATTTTTGATGGTTCTCCGATTAGAAGCTTAATGAAAGACCCCGAGTTTCAAAAGACCATGGACGAAATATAAAAGAAAGCTTGAAAAAGATTAGAAGCTTAATGAAAGACCCCGAGTTTCAAAAGACCATGGACGAAATATAAAAGAAAGCTTGAAATGACTTTAAATTACTTACTATAAACTTAAAAAAAAAAAAAAAAAAAAAATTCCTGAATATAAAGTCATCGTAAGTAATCTGTTGAAAACTTCAAAAACGTGGGAGCTAGTATGTCTATAAAACTGTACTTTTTGGGTTCTCACATGGATTATTTTCCAGAAAATTTTGGGGGATTATAGTGAGGAGCAATAGTAATGTTCCCACCTGGTATCCGAACAACTGTGGAAATATCAAGATCTCTGGAACATTAACATGATGACCGAATAGTCCTGGTGTTTGAAATGGGATTTACCTGGAGCCACTTATAAGGATATTATCCAGTTTCAAAAATTTTTTTTTAAGTTTTTGACCGATTTTTACAAATTTGAAGGGCATATGCATTTTTTCGCGCTAAGGAAAAACTCGATTTCTGACGCTTTTCTGTGTCTATAACGGTTTGAAAGTTATTTGAACATTTTTTCCAAAGCAAAGTAAATAGCGGAAGAAATGACCTGAAAATTTGACTGCATATTCTCAACCCCAATTGCAAGAAACGCTAGCAATAGATTTTTGATATCTGCTTTAGAAAAAAAGATATATGAACTTGAATTTTTTGAAAAAAAATTGGAAAATTTTATCCTTCCAGAAAAAAAATAATAATAAAAAAACTGTTCCTAGGATTCTTATTTTTGGTGGGTGTATAAAGGAGAGACAGAGAAACAATTTCCTCTCAATACATTATTAAATGCCCTTTGTTCTTTTCGAGATCTAGCTTCTCAATATTTGGAAATTTTGAAATTTCTTTGAAAATTGGCCAAATTTCGGAGGTTATACCTTGCACCTACCAAAAATGAAAAATGTTATAGGTGTATTTTTTTTTTTTATATATAGATTTTTTTTTTTTTTTTTTTTTGTTCGGAAGGGTAAATTTTCTAAAATGAAATTTTTTTTCCGACAGTTGATCAAAAAAGAGCATATAACTTTTTTTTCTAAAAAAGAAGATAAAACTTTATTAGAAATTTTTGTAGCTAATGCATTTGTGAATATACAGCTTAATTTTTAAGCCATTTTGATCAGTGGTTTGGCCCCATCATTCCTTTGAAAAACTGGAAAATTTTCAAAACCACTTTTAAACCGTTATAGATAGAGAAAAACGTCAGAAATCGAGTTTTTTTCAGCGGGAAAAAAGCTATATACCCTGCAAATTTCAGGGAAATCATTCGAAAATTATTTTTTATTTTTTTATAATTGGATCCAGTCTTTTTTTCCTAATTAGAAATTCAATGTGAGGCATGACTTGGAAATCATAATTAAAAGTTAAAATTCTTGTAGATATAGAACTTCATATTGAAAATAACTGTCAAGGTTTAAGTGACACACAATTTTTAAACAAATAATGATATTCCTTAAATTTTTCCATATTTCTTTAAAAAAATTCCATTTTTTTATTTCTTTATAGTAAAAGGTTTAGCTGCAATTGACTTTCCTTATGTTTATTCACTTCCAGTTTCTTTTGAGGAGTCTTTTGCAGTAGCAGCACCTTGAAACAAACAATCTATTCATGACATACGCAAAAAGGGCCCAAGGAAATGGGCCGGAGAATGAGTAATAAATATCAGTTTCGGGAATAGCGAGGTCAATTTCTAAAGGGTGATTACCCCAAATCGTGGACAGGAAAAATCGTCGACAGGTCAAATCGTCGACAAGCCAAAAACAAAATTTTGACACGCGTCCAAAACGTAGACAACTTTTTTGTTAAGGTCATTGGGTCGACAACATTTTTTTACAAGTCGGCCAAATCGTCGACACTTAAATCGATATCCATTAATCGAAAGATATATATCATCATCACTCACGGGTCGGGGGTACGGGGGGCAGAGCCCCCCGTAGACAAATGTTCGTGTGCCATGCATCTACTAAAATAATATATTAAAAATTAAAAAAATATATTCATAATTATGATAATAATAAAATTAAAAAAATAGGCTTACATATCGATTATATCGATATAAAAAAAATTACGATGCTGGTCAAACAGTCGACACATTTTTTTTCACATGTGTCCAAAACGTCGACACTTTGAAATTGAAAGGAAAACGATAGACAGATTTTTTTCAAAAGTGTCGACGATTTGACCTGTCGACGATTTTTCCTGTCGACGATTTGGGTATAGCGCCTTCTAAAGAATTCCTTGAAAAGCAACAAACATTAAAAAAATCAAACCAGTGTAATGATGTAAAAAACAAATTATAAAAAATCATATATTTAAAAAAATCATATATTTTAATACTTCAATACTTTCGCATCATCCATCTTCAGAGATAAACAAAATTAAGTTTGCGGTAAAGGTAAATATATATATATATATATATATATATATATATATATATATATATATATATATATATATATATATATATATATATATATATATATATATATATATATATATATATATATATATATATATTGAAATCAAAATCAGCCCAAGAAAGGATTATTCTCCCAGTTAATAGGTTCATTCGAGGATAAACCAAGGGTTTCACTGGCCAAGGGTAAATATACGCTGGCTGGCCAGGACTATCATGGACGCCGATTTTGATTCCATCTTCAGCAAGCATTCCGCTGGTGTTCATATTTCGCATAAGTGGTCTGGGCAAAGCTCAAGGGAGAACTGTTCAAAATTCTCTACTCCAACCAGGCCTCGAACCCTGGACCTCTCGCTTACTAGGTGAGTGCTCGATCAACTGAGCTACAGAGTAACTCTGAAGGCGTCTGAGAATACCCAACCTCTTGGAAACTTATTTAGAAAGAGAAGTAATGTGATCTTTCCAAGAGAATAGGATACGCCGAGAATATTAAGAATAGAGGAAGGTTTGAGTTGTGTGTGTTTTCGAAGAAGACATCATCATAGTTGTGTGGAAGATTGTATCAAGTGGAAAGATGGAGGAACTGAGTTTTTGGGGCATTGAGAACAATCATGTTTCTATGCCCCAATTTGAAATACGTGAAAGATCAGAGGTTAGTTGTTCCAAGGTACCTTCTCGAGTCTATCAACTGCTGCTGGGAGGAACGTCTTTCAAGCTGGCAGGAGTAATGAAGGGTGGAGTCATCAGCATAGGAGTAGATAAGAGATAAGGTGATAGAGAGATCATTATTGAAAATCAGAAAAATTGTTCGGGATATGACAGAACCCTGACTAACACAACTATTAATAAAAGATTTAAAGAAAAAACGGTGGCGTGTGCAACAGCTGCAATAGAATAACCGAAAAGAAAATTAGAAAGAAGATCACAGAGAGAAGGATAGATACCGAAAGAGGGAAGTTCAGAAATCAAAGTTTTGTGCCAGACTCTAACGAAGGCTTTCGATATGTCCAGCGCGACATCATAGGATTCACTGAAATGCCGAAGAGCGTAGATCATATATATATATATACCCTGAAAGAGGTGGAGTGAAAATATTCCACGAAAGCTAGGATCTGTCAAATTTAAGAGTATATAATGTTACCAATAAAGTTGATTTAAATAATTGTGTTTTTTAAAAAAAGTGATTGTTAGGGAGAAAGAATATATATATAATATATATATATATATATATATATATATATATATATATATATATATATATATATATATATATATATATATATATATATATATATATATATATATATATATATATATATATAGAGAGAGAGAGAGAGAGAGAGAGAGAGAGAGAGAGAGAGAGAGAGAGATTCAAGTTATTTTAAGATTTTTGAATTTGTGAAAATTAATTTCAAGTAAACTACACAGGAAACCTATTTGTCTGTTCGGAAGTTTGGGGGTTAACATCCACCCCTTGAATCCCGCATTTCTAATGCTACGCAACCAAAGTAGCCTCAAGAAAAGAATATGAAATGTTGGGACCCTTCAAAAGAAAAATCAGGGTTGAAGATGAAAAATGGGGTGCTGGGTTATACTATCACTCCCTTTGGGAGAGAGGTGGTGGGATCTTCCTCCCAAAATAAAAAGGTCAGGAAAGAGACTGAAAAAATGCTATGTTGGTGCCATGCCTCCATTCCCCTTTGGTGGGGTGAACCCTGCAAGAAAAAAAAGAGGCTTCTATCGACTTGCAACATTGAAGAAAATAGCCTCAAAAAAGCTTGAGGCTGTAGCATTGTGCTTGACGACGTAAGGTCAAATGATCATATTTTGACTGAAAGCTCGCGCTCTCTTTACTATATATATATATATATATATATATATATATATATATATATATATATATATATATATATATATATATATATATATATATATTATATATATATATATATATATATATAAATTCAAGTGGGCAAAGGCCAGAAGTTAACTAAATTTCACTAGATGTGTGAAGATACCGAAATCCAAAACAAATTAAACTAAGGCCAACATACTCTAACATACGGAGCTTGAAGTGTACAAATCATAGAAAGTTATGTAAATAGATGATCGAGAATGTACTCCAGACATTAACGTTAATGTACACGTATGATTTAAGTACAGCGGTTAAGTCTGAGGTTCGAGAGTTGGAAAGGAAAATGAAGAAACTGTGTTGCAAACGTATCTCAGGGACCTTTCTCAGTGGATTAGGTATGCGACTGTAGAGTTCAGGATAGCATTGTCCGTTATATAGCGGTTGCATAAAGAAAGTGGCGCAACAGGTTGGCGAGCAGAAAGAGTCTGCAGAGGGTTATTGCTAACAAAACATCTGATAATAGGAAATACCCTTGACCAGAAGTGGGCAACTATTGGCACGAGTGCCAAAAGTGACATCAAAAAAAATTTCAATTTTTTTAAGGGAGCATCTTTAAGTGATGTAGCTCACGGGGACAGAGTTCCAACGTTTACAATTTAGCCTATTTCTCATTAGGCTATAAAATCAGCTACGAACACCGGAAGTGATCAATTGACTTGGAGTACACCTTGAGAGGTGTTCCCTGTTCCTTATTAAAATATTAAAACTTGGGATTTATTTTTGTAATTATTGCCTTCAAAATAAATGTTAAAGACCCTCCAAGAGAGGGAAACAAAAAAAGAAAAGTTATTTTGTTTTGTTTTTTATAACTGAAGTTTATATATTTTAAAAAAGTTTGGTTGGCTCATGGAAAAATTTTGGGTGAGAGAGTCTGCTGATTTTGGCACGCACTCTCAAAAAGATTGCCCACCCCTGCTCTAGACTTTACCATCTTTTAAAGAATTTGAGAGTGAAACCACACCAGATGTGTGAGGCGTACTGCATTGTGGAGATAACAACATTCCTATAAAAAGGAAGCAATCTGGATATCATGAAAAATTTTCGAAGCTTCCTCAGAACATGAAATCTCTTAAAAGCTTGTTTAAAAAGAGAAGAATTATCATACTTCCATGAAAGATAGCGAAAAAAATAAACAATATGAATATTTAGAACAGATGAAAGTTTGAATTGATGAAAACAAAGATGTTTTATCTGCCACAAATAGAAAGGAGAGAAAGAACTGAGGTTTTCTGCTCCAAGGTTATCCTGCTAGCGCCAATTAATTGTCGTACGACTGGACGTGGTTCAAAACGTAAATAGTATGAAAGGTAGATTCTTCAGCATAAGAGTGGGTAGGTGATGACGCAATAGGAAGAAAATCATCAATAAAAAACAGAAAAAATGGGGAATACGTTACGTCCCTGATTAAAGTCATTATTAATATAGGATTATTCGATGAATGGGGAACGTCTATAGCAGCTGTTATAAAACGACCGGGAAAACAAATCAGGAAAAGGTCATGGAGAGAAGGATAGATAAAGAAAGACGGAAATTTAAAAATAAAAGTTTTTTGCCAAACCCTTTCGAACGCTTTTTTATGGCTAGTGCGAGAGCAAAAGATTCACTGAAATGCAAAAGACCAGAGGAGCAAAAAGTAGAGAGAAGAAAAATAAGATCACCAGTAAAGCGTTAGAAGGTTAGAAGAATTAAGATATTTCCACACATACCTGTTAAGCATAAATTCGAGAAATTTATAAAAAACGAATTGTTTAAAAACAGAACGATTGTTCAAATCAAGTCGTAAGTGTTTTCCATCTTTTTCATCACAGACTGATGAACACATGTTTCCAGAAAAAATGAAAATAAAGAAATAATGAAAGGTAGAATTAGAAAGGAATAAGTGAAATATTTTACTAAGGCAAGGTCCACAAATTTCAAAACCACAGGAGAGGTTTACCTGAGTAAAAGATATATAACTATGTTATATAAAAATATTATTCTTTCATATAAACAATTATACTCATCATCAAAATCAGATATTTAAAATGGCGACATAGTATAGCATCCCATCTCCTCAACTTCATTGTATTACATTGAAATACTTATGCATTATACATAATTATCATATATTCACATCAATTTTATTACATAAGTATAGATACACTTTACATGGATCTTTTTATGAATATGACGTCGATATATGACGTCGTCACTATGCCGCTGGAACAGAAATTAATGAATGATTTACTACATTACATAAATTATTTACAATAACATGTATTTACGGTTACCTACCCTGTCCTTCAAAAAAAAAAAAGATCTAATTTATTGACATCATCACATCTTTATGTGATAAACTTTATTGATTCACTTACATAAAAATATTTTAAACGATGACATATATCGCAGCATTTTGAATGATTGGTGATAAAAGACATAATTCTATGACATCATGTACCTTAAATCAAACATATTCCGAAAGATTTATGGCATAATATACATATTTACAACACGTGCTTATTTTTTTTGTCTCCAATGACGTTTTATTTAAATTTAATAAGACAGAATGGAATGCGTGTCCTGCAAGAAATTTCTAAACAGGGTATGATATGATTTTATATTCAAAAATAAATTACAAAAAAACCTATGCTTACAGGATTTGAATCTGGTTTGTGTTTCTGACATCAATATATCACATCATTTTCCTACATTTTTCTGTATTATATATAAATTTACTTTTCACCTTAAATAATAATTATTTATAAACTGCATTTCAATTACTTAATAAACATGCATTTAGAGTACAAGTGGCTGAATCTTGATTACGGTGACCCTCCATGACGTCATAACACCCTCACTTATAGAAGATTTATTTATCTATAATACATTATGATAATGTCTTTTCAGTATCTGAATCTAAATTTTCATGATTGCAGCAATGTCAAATACTCGTGACGTCATAATTTTTGTACCTAATACATTGTTTAATAAATTTCAGTTCAACTTGAATTTCTTAACTTAACTAAGAGATGTCATTTATCGTTAAAAAAAACAAGTCGACTACTTCACCTCTGTTTTCTCTTTGTAATTTAGTTGTTTTAAGAGTTAATTTTTAAAAGTTTATATTTTTATTTTGATAATAAATTCTTTTTAAACTTTATTTTAATATGCATATGATCATAGAATGACTTGATGTCATTTTTATTTATGTATTATATAAAACATTTACCAAAATCACATTACCTAAGACTAATTTTCTTGTATGTAAAGTCATAACTGTGTGGCAGATACCATGAATGACGTCCCTCCCAAAAGAAAATAACTGATTCTAGCTAAGATGGTGGCCTCTGAGCAGCTGATCTCAAACGTTTAATTTATTTCTGGTTGTTTATACCAAAGAAAACATGTTGTTTGCAATGCCTAAAAAAACACTCTTCGTTTTTAAACAAAAAAAAATTATCTTCAACAACAAAACGGCTCAAATTTTCCTCTTCCTTTCATATTTTTAATCCTTCACATTGTTTTTCGTGCACAAAAAAGTTTACAAAAGTAGCGCTAAAGAATAATCAAATCATCATTCTTTCAAAGCTGAGTCATCTGTTCACCCCTGAGTGGAGAATACGTCTTTCAAACGTGACTCTTTTATAATAAGACATCTCATGAGCATTGCATTATTTGTGGAGAGGAACTTTCCAAGGAACTTTCAACCTAGTATTCAGATGAAAGGTCTAATTAGCACCTCAAGCAAGTGAGTCAGTCACTCTACCGTTATGCCAAGCGCGCTCCACTGGTAAAGTCAGAATATAGTTACTAATTTTATTTTCTCATTCTTCCTTTGGTTTGCATACATTCAAACTCTTGTTTCGGGACATTTTGGTTATGAATCATATTTGTTGTTAGCTTTCTCTCAACTTTGGTGAATATAAAATGGGTTTAATACTCTTTCCCACCAGGATATATATATATATATATATATATATATATATATATATATATATATATATATATATATATATATATATATATATATATATATATATATATATATATATATATATAATATATAGTTAACGCGAGATATTTTAAAATCGAATAAAGATGTAATATTTAATATACTGAAAAATTAAAATCACAAATTTATTTTCTTCTTAAAAATCGATATTTTGGGTCCACTGAGATTTCCATTTTTTTAGACCCTATTTTATTCTTCCTCCCTCTTTCTCCTCTCCCCCTTCCCTTTTATCCTCCTTTCCGGCTCTTCAAAGCAGGACTTTTAGGCTTTCCTGTCATTCTCACCAACATTATCCCTCTTGGCTGTCTCCTTCTTCTTTACAAGTTTAACTAAACGTTGAAAATGTGTAATACCGTATATATATATATATATATATATATATATATATATATATATATATATATATATATATATATATATATATATATATATATATATATATATATATATATATATATATATTATATATATATATATATATATATAATATATATATATATATATATATATATATATATATATATATATATATATATATATGGTATTATTCAAGATCAGTATCCTCATCTTCAAACGATTTTTTTTTATGAAGTATCGATTATTTTATAAAAATGAAGGTCATGTAAAAAACGAACATTTGTCTACTGGGGGCTCTGCCCCCCGTACCCCCCGACCCGTGAGTGATGATGATATTGTCGACTACTTTTCCTGTAGACAATTTAGGGTATTTTCAATGTTTTCCGCAGACCGAAGAGATAGGGGCGTTCCCGATATCTCAAATCAAATATCGATTATTTACAAATATCGATATTTGAGGATAATGATCTTGAATAAAGCCTATATATATATATATATATATATATATATATATATATATATATATATATATATATAATATATATATATAATATATATATATATATATATATATATACATATATTGTATATATATATGCGGCTCCGTAGCTCAGTCGATCGAGCACTCGTGATAGCAATCGAGAGGTCCAGGGTTCGAGGCCTGGCCGGAGCGGGAAATGTGAGCGATTTCTCCTTGCGCATAGCTCCGAATGACTCAGTCGTTAAACGAGTACATCAGTGGAGTGCTCTTGCCACTGATGGGAATAATCTCCGGCATCCGCGATAGGCCTGGCCCAGCCAGCGGTATCCACCGTGGGCCCTTGAAACCCAGGGATCTTCCTCGAAAGATCCCACTGACAGTACTTAGTCCTACCTGGGGGAAGGTGATTATTATTTATATATATATATTATATAATATATATATATATATATATATATATATATATATATATATATATATATATATATAATATATTGGGGGGCAATGCGCCGCTTCTTTGCTAACTATCATTGGAGTGAATCTTGTTTTGTCTCGGGGGACGCTTCTGTCTCTGCTGAAAAGGTAGGGGCCGTAATCCTTGACGGGATAAGCAGATTCATTCCATCTTCAACTAAATCTTTTTCTCCTCAAAATTTATGGTTCGATGGCAATTGTTCTCTTGCCCTTCGGGAGAGAGACAATGCTTATCGTGAATGGAAAAACTCTCTCTTCTCATATCACTCTTGCTAATTTTCATTCAGCTCGGAATCGTTGCAGGGATGTTCTTCGACGGACTAAGCGTACTTTCATAAAAAGGAAGTGCGCTGACCTCCATGGCTCTCCTACTGATAAAAATTTCTGGCCTCTTGTCAAAAATATCTCTAACAACTTCTGTAAATCGGCCTTTCCTCCTCTTATTCGCTCTGATGGTTCTGTAGCTAATACTCCTTCTGAAAAGGCTAATCTCTTCGGCCTCCTTTTTTCATCTAATTCCATCCTGCTCGATTCTGGCATCCCTTCTCCTACTCCTTCTCCTCTCAGGTGTCCCATGCCTCTACCTGTAATTACTCATGATCGGGTGCATTGGATCCTGAAATCTATGAACGTCAGGAAGGCCAGTGGCCCGGATGGCATTCCCCCTCGTGTTCTGAGGGAGTGTGCTTCCGAGTTAGCGCCTGTCCTCATTCAGCTCTACTCTCTATGCCTTAATACTAATACTTTTCCTCAATGCTGGAAGCGTGCATTTGTTCAGCCGATCCCGAAAAAAGGTAGCCGTTCTGACCCTTCTAACTATCGACCCATAGCTCTCACTTGTGTTCTGTCTAAAATTTTGAAACTCTCCTCAACTCTCATTTCCTGGATCATTTGGAGTCTCATTCTCTTCTCTCTGATCACCAGTATGGCTTTCGACGCTCGAGGTCAACTGGTGACATACTTTCCTATCTTACTGATCTATGGTCTTCTGCCCTTAGGGACTTCGGGGAGTCTTGTGTGGTGGCGCTTGACATATCCAAGGCTTTTGACCGACCGGGTATGGCATGCGTCGCTGCTCTCCAAGCTCCCTTCCTTTGGGTTTCCTCCTTCTCTTTGCTTACTCTTGTCTAGTTTTCTCTCAGATCGTTCCATTTCGGCACTTGTAGATGGAGCGACCTCTTCCTCCTTTTCTGTCAACTGTGGTGTTCCTCAGGGTTCCGTTTTATCTCCAACTTTATTCTTACTTTTCATTAACGATCTTCTCAACTGCACTTCTAACTCTGTTCACTCTTATGCTGATGACTCAACTCTACATTCTTCTACTCATTTCAAATCTGCTCCCTCTTTTGCTTCTAGACTTACTTCTCGTCTTCAACTTTCCGATTCCATTCTTGCCGATCTGGATGGGATTTCCCGGTGGGGTCATAGCAACCTTGTAAAATTCAACTCTTTAAAAACTCAACTTCTTCACATCTCCCTCTCAAAAACACCTCCTAACTTTCCTATCCTCTTCGATGGCTCTCCCGTCTCACCTGTAAATAACATTAACATTCTTGGTCTAAACATAAACAACAAACTGTCTTGGAAACCACATATCACAATGGTTGCTAAAGCGGCCTCTAAGAAGCTGGGAGTTCTGTTCAGATTGCGAGAATTTTTTTCTTCTGAGCAGTTACTCCAAATATATAAGGGTCTTATTCGTCCTTGTATGGAGAACTGTTCTCACATTTGGGGGGGCTCCGGCTCCTCCTCTCTTCTGGATAGGGTTGAGTCAAAAGCTAAGAGATTAATAAACTGTCCCCTACTTTCAAACTCACTTGACCCTCTGTCTCTGCGACGTGACGTTGGCGCGCTATCTCTTTTCTACAGGTACTACAATGGCAGGTGCTCGAGGGAATTGGCCTCTCGCATTCCTCCACCGTTGCGTCGTCCTCGTTGCACAAGGGGTGCCCTGCTTTCGCACCAATTTTGTGTGGACGTAGGAAATCCCAGGCTAGCCCGTTGTGGTACCTCCTTCTTTCCAGCCACCTCTATTCTGTGGAACTCTCTACCATCATATTTTTCCTCCTGTATTTAATCTTCCACTCTTCAAGGCTTCCGTCTGTGCCCACCTGAGGGCTGTGCGTTGGGTGTGTGTGTATGTGTTTGAATGAGTTTTGTGCATGTGTGTGCCCCCTCCTTGAAAAGGGCTCTGCCCGTGAGTGGTGACGTTCTTTAATATATATATATATATATATATATATATATATATATATATATATATATATATATATATATATATATATATATATATATATATATATACAACTTATACATAAAAAACTGGCTGAATATATATGGTCCCTTGCTACAATTTCGTCTGAAACAACATAAAATCGATGATAGATGGAGTAATTTATGAGAAGCGATTTTTTTACACATTACTGGACAAAATATGTTAGTCTGTAAGGGTGCCAGATTTGTTTTTAATTCAAAATCAAAAAACTTAAGCAGACTTATAGAATCATTTTTCATTAAAACTTCAGAAAACTTTAATAGCGGAACTGGATTTTTTTTGACAGACAATGCCCACGTTAAATTTTTAAAGAACATTTTCAAAGATTTGCGGTTTGCTGGTGATAAGATCGAGGTGGTATAATTTTGCTGAATTTGCGTTTCTTATTTTGTAGAAATTTCAAGTATTACAAAAAAATTTATTCTCCTGCTTAGTAACGTAATGGACAGGGAGTCGGGATTTCGTCGATCTGAAACATATACGGTTCTCTACTCTCTAACCTGTCATGTCTTTTTCTTACTTCTTTTGTAGATATTTTTTAGTATTTTACTTTTTATTATTTTATTAAAAGTGGTTAAAAAATATATTATATATATATATAATATATATATATATATTATATATATATATATATATATAATATATATATATATATATATATATATATATATATATATATATATCTTTTTTTTTTTTTTTTTTTTTTTTTGCAACTATTAAAGTCTATTATACCTCCGGGATTCGAACCCTGGTCTCTTGGATCGTAAGCAAGAGTGTTATCCCCTGCGCCAAGAAGGTACAAAATGAGATCACGCCGGGAAGTCTCATGAAATACTGTCATGCTAAACTCCAAACGGACCCCACCGACCGCACCATGACACGGAAACAACGAGAGTAGTATAGGGCGCGCTTTCTCAGGGTGCCAGATCCTGTCGAAAAGTAGCTAAATCTGGCAACCTGTACAACCTCACGTTCTTTTGTGAGATGATTTGCTGGGGGTTCATACTCTTTTCAGACCCCTCGGGAATTGTTAAAAGTTAGGGTGAGGGTTTGTGTGCCTAATGGGGGAGGGACACCCCTTTATTAGGGGTTTGTTGGCGTAGTCAGCATCCCCGAATTTTTAAAACTTCTTTCTTGAACCATTTTGATAATTTTATCTCCTTTCTTTACAAGTTTGAGAAAGGTCGCGTGACCTTGAGTTCGCTCCGCCCTTTTTAACCTTAGGGTATTTTGAAAGGTATGAAATTTCTTTAATTTTCGGATCAGTTTCATAATATCACATGTGTTCATTCAGATTAGGATTATCGAACGGGATACTAGAGACCAATTTTTTATTATTATTATTATATATATATATATATATATATATATATATATATATATATATATATATATATATATATATATATATATATATATATATATATATATATATATATATATCGGCAGATGCCGGATTCTATCGAAGAGTAGCTAAATCTGACAATCTGTACAACCTCACATTGTTTTGCTGTGAGTTCATACTTTTTTTCTGGCATCTAAGGGAATGTTAAAAGACAGAGGGATGGTTTATATAAGCGATGGACGAGAGTACCAACCCTAAATGGGGGCTTGGTAGCGTATACAGGGGTTCCCGAAATTTTTTTTTTTTTTTTTTTTTTTTTTTTTATCCTCTGGTCCTAACTGTTTGAATGGAAGTCGGAGCTTCCATGTTTTGAGGGGTTCGGAGCCCCCCTCTATTCCTGACTGCCTGAGGGGACGGAAGCTGGAGCTTCCTTGTTTTGGAAGCTGGAACTTCTTGGTTTTGTATGATGGGAGCGGAGCTCTCCCCTAGGTTCTTTCCTGGATGGATTAAGAAAACCGGAAGGTTTCCTTGACCTCTCTTTTGTGGGGTTTTCCTTAACGCGTGCGGAGCCACGAGACATTGCAATTCCCCTCCGCGATTTTGAATGCCGGGAAACACAATAAATGTTAAGCCAATACAGATATAGAAGATATTACGAGATTATGACCAAACTATAGTTTATTGTTAATATACCTTAAATATCTTTGTTGATATTTTTTTTTTCTTATACATATCATATTAAAGTTGTCAGATTCCGATTCAATATTTAACCTTATATTTCAAGCAGCACGTACAGATTCCAACATAAACCAGTTAAAATGTAATAGTTTGTTATTTTAAACCTGATGGTTATATGAATATATGCAGAAGAAGCTGCATTACCTTAACTTATGTTCAAATAATTAGCTGCAATAAACAATTGTCGTTCTATACTTTTTGCTGATATTATTTTTTCTTTCATGCATACGTAACATGTATTTCTTTTAATTTAATAATAACCATGTTATTTTTTTTCCTTTAGTTTTTAAAAATGTTTTTCATTTCCTTTTTATTTCATTTTTATTTTTCTCTTTTTCATTTTTAACTTTTTTATTTTAATTTCTTAATTTTTATTTAATTTTATTTTATTTTCATTTAATACTTTTTTTCCTTTTTAACAATTTATTTATTTCAGTTTCATAATTTTTATTTTCTATTTTCAGTTAATATTTTAAAAACTTAATGTTTATGTCTTTACGCTGTGAAATACTAAACTACGTAAAACATAAACTCATTCATATTATATATTTATATATATATATATATATATATATATATATATATATATATATTATATATATATATATATATATATATATATATATATATATATATATACAATCAAACATGCGCACACACACATATACACAACGCACCCCCCCCCCACACACACACAGTAATAGTTATTCATATATTGGTATACACCAATATTGATGAATAAAATAATATATATATATATATATATATATATATATATATATATATATATATATATATATATATATATATATAATATATATATATAAAAGCGGGGTCACCCATCACCCTACCCCAACCTCTTCCAGTTCACTCACGGGTATTAAGAACACATACACACACACACACACACACACACACACACACACACACACACACACACATTTTTTTTTTTTTTTTTTTTTTTTTTTTTTCACTAAATAAGATATTTATTATTATTATATTATTATATTATTATTACTGGAGAGCAAAAGAGGATGGTCTACCTCTAAAGGAAACTCATCTATGATTATCAATCCATAGGCTGCATTACAGCTGCACACTTAAATAAAGTATAAGGATCTGAGAAGCATTGGGTGACATTCTTTGTGTCTGAAGAAACTATAAATTGGGAGTTATAATTTATAAGAATAAACTGTCGTTATGAGAATTTCCTTCAATTATAGTAAGAATATTTCTATTAAGTTGATATGTAAGTGATCCTTAACAGATGTTTTAGTATATTTTTTGTTTAGGTACAGTAGGAAAATGAAGGTTGGTCTAAGATAATACTTTTCCACTTGGAACTTTGGAATAATTAAAATGAAAAATATTTTAATAAATTCCACCTCTGTATGGAATATATATATATAATATATATATATATATATTTAATTATTATTATTATATATATATATATTATATATATGTTAAGATATTTTATTTATTAAACATTTTCTAATAATCTTAGAAAATAAAATTATATTATAATGTTAGCCTTTTAATTAAATATTTAGTGTTCCTATAATTTTCTTTTTTATAATAGTTTAATTGTTATTCAAATATATTTATATTTAATTAAGTTTTTAAATGTTGAATACAAACATTAATGATTTAGTATAGTTATATTTTTATAATTATAGTTGCCTAAAATCATCACTTATGTTCGCTCAATTTCATTAGCGAACCCATATATATCGTTCAATATTATAATATATTTTTTTATTTTTAAGGTTAATTATTATTTTATTTATTTATTAAATATTAATTATATTATTTTTTTAGTTATTTATTATATTAACGTCTTTAAATGGTTTATTCTCTTATTTTAATTAATATTTTGTAGGTGGCAAAAAAAAAAAAAAATTTTATATTATTATTATTATTATTATTATTTATTTATTTTCTTTTAGGGAGTCTGTTAACGGTTATAGAATGTTATATTCTTAATTTGTTTTAAATATTAAAATTAGAATGTTATGACATTAAAATATCATATTTATCATATTATTATATAAGTTTATATTTCTAAAAAGAAACGATTATAGTGGCTTAATAATTTTTTGTATGTTTTAACATTAAACCGTACAGGACATATTTGTATGTTATTTTTATTCATTATTTTGTTATAACTATTTAATTATATAGTAGTTTAAGAACTAACTTTATGAGGGTAGTATATATATTAAATAATTATATATATAAAGGTTTATAAACTTATTTTGTGTAATAATTTATAAGATGGAGGTTATATAAATCAGTTAGTCATAGTAAAATGTTGTAAGATATTTTTTTAATATGTCTTGTGTTTATTTTTATTCTTAAGTTAGTATTAATGAAGAGAAATGTGAGAACATCCACTTGAAGAAGATTTGTAGAAGAAATTTCCAAATGAAGTCAAACAGAAAACTTTATTTGTAGCTCATTGAAATGATTGATTTAGATCATTTTAATCGGTCGATTTCAAACCGGTTCCCCAATAGCCAGTATTGAATCCCCCTATTGCTGAAGTACTTATAAAGGAAGGAATCTTGGGAGATGCTTAATTTCTCTTGTTGAAAGGTGAACTTAACCTAGGTTCCGAAGGAGGCATTGCTTAAAGGTGTCTCAGCCTTTCTGAAAGTGCGGTTTTAACTCCTTCAGAGCATTGAACTGATTAAAGGTTCAATAGTCAGGAAACTGACTTTAAAACCTTTGAGGGTTTTCTTTTCTTTTTTTTGTACAGCTTATTGCTGAAGAAACGATGCTTGATATCGTTTCATGGAACATATTATAAAACTGTAAATTTTGTAATATCTTAAAATTAGAATTCACGACTCCGAGTCGCTCGTAATAACCAAGTCTACCAATCTACACTATTTTTTAATCTTATCATTTATTTTTCATGTAAATAAACATATTTAGTAATTGATATTGTTTAATTCAGCCACACATTTGGAATTTGTCTAGCACATGACATTTTTTTTATAATAGAAGTTGGTGTATGGGCATAATACATTTAATCAAATATACTAGAGGGAAAGCTCGTACATTCAAGCTTTTGCAATATATAAATAAGCGATGGATGCATGTCATATTTCTCTTTGCGTGCGGATGCTGATGCGGTGGAAGATGCGGAGGTTGAATTTTCGAGAGTACGGATACGGATGCAGATGCTGAATTTTCTAAAGTGCGAATGCGGATGCTGATGTTTTTTTGATAGGTATTATTTATAAATTATAAAATATTTATATATATATTTTATATTATATTTATATATTTATATATATAATATATATTGATGTAGTTGGATGCGGATGTTGAATTTCGAAGTGCGGATGCAGATCTTAATTTTGATGAGGATGCTCGCGGATATGCGAATGCCATTACATATTATATATATTACTATATATATATATTTATATATATATATATATATATTATTATATATTTTATATATATATATATATTATTATAATTATTTATATATATATATATATTATATATAAAATTTAAAGTAATGAACGCAGAGAAGAAAAAGGTTTTCACATTTCTTTTTCTTTTTGTTTGTAGACTCAAAAGCAAATCTCAAGATAGTGTTTGTTCATCGTGTTAATTCACCTCATTGGCAGATTTTTAATGACTGGTTCACTTCCACATACTAAAGAATAAGGATGTAAATAAGTGGTCACGTTACACAGAAATTGTGTGTGTGAATATCGAATAAGCGCATACCGTGGATGTTGTTACAATTCCAGATGTTCCATTCATGGATTAAAAGGTATATAGAAATAATGTAAATGCTAAATAGTTTATTTAGTCCTTTCTTCTTTAATTTCAATTGTGTGAGGGTGAGACATAACATAAACAAAGCTTTTATTATTGTGGTTATTATTATTATTATTATTATTATTATTATTATTATTATTATTATTATTATTAATTATATATTATTATTATTATTATTATTATTATTATTATTATATTTAATTATTTCTTCATTTTTTATTTGTGGATTGGAGTTTGGCAAAGTTTAATGTTGAATTTATTACTTAATAAATGCTGAAGTAGAATTTAGAATGAAATGCAGGTGTACAATTACTTCTTATTCTCAAACACTACAAA
>SEYY01024454.1:87500-92500 GCA_009176605.1 Armadillidium nasatum | reverse complement strand
GTACACATGTTTGTGCGTTAAATACAATTTGCAGAGTGTAATTTCTCTTGTCTGACTGTATGACGATCCAGTTTTAAACATACAATAATATACATTTGACATACAGATTGCCCTGACAAATCTTAATCCTCAAAACCTTACAAACCAACAAACCAGCAAAACAAAAGGCCAACAAACCAACAAACCAGCAAAACAAAAGGCCAACAAACCAACAAACCAGCAAAACAAAAGGCCAACAAACCAACAAACCAGCAAAACAAAAGGCCAACAAACCAGCAAAACAAAAGGCCAACAAACCAACAAACCAAAAGGCCAAAAAATCAATTCAAGCTTGTTGCCTCTTCACAGTATAAAAAATTTATTTAGATAGTAGAAAAACAGTTGGAAAATGTGGTCTCCATAATTGCTATTCTGTTTCAATTCTCTTCAGTCTTTTCATTGCTGGCATACCCATTTTCCAGCCACTAAATACAAATATATTTGTAGAAGTAAAGATCATTCCACTGCAAGCCTCCATACAAACTGACACTATGCTATCGTTACGTACACCAACTAGAAAATTAGCTTACTAACAACAGAATGGCGGTCTCTCCAGAGAAATTTTTAGTGTCCTTAATAACTACAGACACCAATCCTTTTGTAATAACCAGTCAATACATTTCCTTCAATTTTTGGGTATATATTTGGAATCTATATGACCCCCTCCTCCTTTATCATCAGAAAAATCGTAGACTCAGCAAAGAAACTTAGCTAACTCTCTCTCTCTCACACACTCACACACACACACACACACACACACACACACACACACACACACACACACACACACACACACACACACACACGCAGGAATCTTAATTCACTCCTCTCTCTTATACACAATACTCCAAAAGAATTTCGTAACCTAACATCTGTCTTTATCTAAAAAATTGAAACAAACAATTTATAAGTTCCTTACTGTATTAGGCTTTTCTAGTCTAGTTGCTAGTTCGTATCAGTCATTAACATAAAAAGACTTCCAAAATTCCAAAACACAGCTTACAGATATTAAAATACAAAGATGTACCAAACGACACAGCAACACCTCCTCGAGGAAACAAAATTACTTTCAATATCATTCATACAAAAAATATCACAGCACAAATAGTACGCCTACACATCCTTGTCACAACGCTTGACAAGCTACACAATACAGACCACTAGTCCCCAATTCATTATCAGTTTGAAAATATAGACGAGAATATTACGTCTTCCCTATCTAAATGCTGAAATCCTCTGTTTAGAACATGTCAACTTTGACCCCACTGAATGGTTGAACTCTTCTCATATTGATAAAGAAGGGAAAGGTGTCAAATCTTTCTGCTCTCTTAGCGATATGGGCATATTAATCAGGAAATCAACACATATTCCATATCGTTCAAACACATTATTGACACTTTTGACCTATGATTAATCACTAGTTCTTCATCCTATAAAAACACTATTGAAAACTTTGACCCACAATCTTATTGCTTTTAATTTTAATGCTTTCTCTCCATGCAACTCCACCTTCCCCTATACTTTTTCTTCCGGCAAACTAATTATTAATCTATTTTTGCCGAAGGCAAGGGCTATTATCTCTGATGGAAAGAGCAGGATTGTTCCTCCTTCAACTAATTCTTTATCCTCTCAAACTTCATAATTCGATCATACTTGTTCTGGCGCCATAAGATTCCCTACAATGCATGTAGGGAATAAAAAACTCTACCTCTGCTATCACCCTTTCTAATTTTCTTTCAGTTTTGAATAGTTGAAGGGATGTTTTTAGACGGACCATAAGGACCATTTCACAAAACTGAAGTTCTCTGATATCCTGATATTAAACCCCTTCTCCCTGCTCCCACAAAAAAAAAGATGAAGAAATATTCCAATTCCAAAACTAATCTCATGCTTAAAATACAATTAACTACCGCATATTTCATATCACGTCACTGCCCCAACATCCAGGACATACAACGTCGGATTTAAAAATATAAATATGTATATATATAATATATATATAATATTATATAATAATATATATATATAATATATATATATATATATATATATATATATATATTATATATATATAATATATATATATATATATAAAACGCCCTCTGATCAGATGAACCTGAAAGTACAAAATATTCTACAAATACTTCAAAATTCAAATTACTTCAAATTCAAATACTTCAAATTCAACCAACACCACACATGCAAAGACATTTCCTCAAATAGTTCTACTACTCCCGCTAGCAGTAGTGGAAGCAGTAGCAGTATCGATAAACCTGCTAATTAAAAGGGAAGTAGGGTATAATGAAATAATATGTAAATAAATTTATACCTCGTTATTTATGTCAAGATTTGGCGGAGTGCTCGTAGCATGTCGACCTGGGAAGAAAAAAATGGAAATAATTATATAATAATATATATATATATATATATATAATATATAAATATATATATATATATATATATAATATATTATATATATATATATATATATATATATATATATATAATATATATAATATAATATATATATATAAATTATATTATATATATATATATATATATATATATATATATATATATATATATATATATATATATATATATATATATATATATATATATATATATATATATATATATATATATATATATATATTATATATATATATATATATATATATATATATATATATATATATATATATATATATATATATATATATATATATATATATATGTAAGACTAATGGGAAGTAGTAAAGAACACCTTGAGCCTCCCAGATTTGAATGATATCCTTCTTAGATCGAGACAAGGTCCTTCTAGAATTCGGACCAGAACTTGTATATCGTAAAAATTTTGGTTTCCTGTAAAAGAAATTACAGCTTCATTATTATTTTTATTAATAATAATGATAATAATTATTATATATTATTATTATTATTATTATTATTATTATTATTATTATTATTATTATTATTATTATTATTATTATTATTATTATTATTATTATTATTATTATTATTATTATTATTATTATTATTATATTACTATTATTATTATAAAAACAAATATTAGTAATAATTTATTTACGATAGTTATAATATTATTATATATTTCTAATGGTTATAGTAGTAGTAGAAAGAAAATATGTTTTTATAGTTATAATAAAATGAGAGACCTGTTCATTCTTCGATTCTTCTTAAAAAATCCTTTTTTGCCTCGTTTTCGTTGGATGTTTTCCTTCTTCCTCTTAGGAATAGGAAGTAGTCCTCCGTCTTCCTGTTGATTTGAAAAAAAAATGTCATTTTTTTTTTTTTTTTTTTTTTTTTTTTTTTTTTTTTTAAATCAGAGGAGATTTTCACAGCTTATACG
The DNA here is from genome assembly GCA_009176605.1 of Armadillidium nasatum. NCBI lineage: Eukaryota > Metazoa > Arthropoda > Malacostraca > Isopoda > Armadillidiidae > Armadillidium > Armadillidium nasatum. Next base: position 89,088 of record SEYY01024454.1, on the reverse strand, counting down.
GCTTAATTCCATCCCTCGGAACATATAAATATAAACCTCCCATTATGGGTGAGTTCAAAGCTAAGATACCCACCCAACTTGAGAGCTCACGATGCTCTCCCTCTCCGAGTTTGATTTAAAATTTGATGCGACAAAATTAACACTTTTGAATTTGCTTCTGAGAAATATACTTACCAAATCCTCTTCACTCTTCACACAAAAGACTTTTGTTAATTTTTTATAATGTTTTGCTGATATTGGATCTGGCGATTTAATTATTGTAGCATTTCCTTCTCTATAAGCAAAACGACGATATATATAATATATATATATATATAAAACTATATATATATATATATATATATATATATATATATATATATATATATATATATATATATATATATATATATATATATATATATATATATATATATATATATATATATATATATATATAATATATATATATATATATATATATATATATATATATATATATATATATATATATATATATATATATATATATATATATATATATATATATATATATTATATATATATATATATATATATATATATATATATATATATATATATATATATATATATATATATATATATATATATATATATATATATATATATATATATATATATATATATATATATATATATATATATATATATATATATATATATATATATATATATATATATATATATATATAATATATATATATATATATATATATATATATATATATATATATATATATAATATATATATATATATATATATATAATATATATATATATATATATATATAATATATATATATATATATATATATATATAATATTAATTAAAAAAAAAAATTTCTATTCAATACGAAATGGATAATTCTAGGAGAGAATCCTTAGAGAAAATGACCTTTGGTCTTTCTCGCATATGGTAGTTTAAAATGTCATAAAAACTCATCTTCTTTTTCTACCTACTTGACATACAGTAGTTCTAATCTACAACACAACTACTTCAATATTCTTGGTATATTCACCTCACGTGATGTATGTTGAAAGACTTACATAATCTCTCTAAGTAAAGAAGTTTCTAATAAATGTTTGAAGGCGCCCTGAAACCTTCATATCAGCGCAGTTGTTTACCCTGTATAAGGATGTTGTTTTCCTTTATTTGGGGGGTTTCATCTCATTTCTTGAGGGGTTTCACAAATACAGCTCTCTTCCTCTCTTTGATTATGTCCAATGTTTTTCTTCCCTTCGAACTATTGCTCAATTTTTTTAATATCATCACCATTACAATGAATACTGCTCTTCCGTACCCAGTTGTTGAATCAGTTCTACTTTAAAGAGAGTTCCTCTGATTAGTTATTCCACACGGTTTCACTCTTTATCTGTCCAATCTCTCTAAAATTAGGCTTAATTGCTATTCTCTTTCTTGAACATACTCAACTGATAAATTCTATAACAATCTTTCTTCTTATTTTTCCACATCTTCCTTGAATTGCAAACTATCAAACACCTAAAAGCTTTTAGGTAATGACAACCGCTAACATAGGTTGTAATTAAATTTTTCTCAACTCTGAAA